>JAHZNB010002801.1:0-10753 GCA_027744295.1 Callyntrura guangdongensis | reverse complement strand
AGTCTTCATCACCTATTTTGGTACAAATTTTTCAACTGTAATGACCACCATATGGTCATGTATACCAACGCTAAAACCGTCGAGTTATCAAGTGAATATCGTATTTTTGGAATGCTTATCATGCACGCATTTGTTATCATAAAATATTTGCAACACTTGAGTTCGGTTAGAGTGTAAATAAACTACTGTCGACTGGACATTGTTCACATAAATCGATAACACTCAAATGAAAGTGTTTTACATCTATGATGTGATGACTGATGACGCTTCCAGCGTATCACAAGTTGCCATTCGGGACTTTGACAGAATTGAATAAAACAGCGTGTCAAAATGACTAAAGAATTAGCTATTGCGTAGGTACATTAGGTATTCCATTAAAGTTGGTTTTCATGCATTCCGATTCCTAGATTACTCTACTTGTGAGTGTCTGTGCCTGCCTGCATTAGGATAACGTACATCTCTGGCTAGTTTCAAAAAGAATCCCCTTCGCACAGTTATTCATATAGGTAGCGTCTAATGCTCATAATAATATAGATATACAACATCACAACTGAAATACAGGGGTTTTCTTATAATACGGAATAAAATTCCCTAGTTCAGCGTGCTGTTTCCAAACCATCCGAACCAACCCTCTTTCTCTCTGGTCTACATGCATTCTGAAGTAGTAACCACTTGGCACACTGGAACAGTCACTGGATAAAGAGTTTATAGTCTTTGAATACATTTATACTTAAGTAACCTTGTATAATGCTAGATAAGTAGAGGCAGGAGCCTATATATTTATAGAGCATACTATTGTGTATACATTTTCCTTATGAAAGTTGCTCCCATATCGATCCATTCTCATCATCAGCGACAACGCAAAGCTTTTGTATCATTTTATTCGGTGTTCAAAATGGTATACAAAATGTGTACATAGCACATTCCTTTCTCGTTCAATTTTGGGCTTTCTGTTTCTTTCTGGAAACTCAGAAAAAATAAACGTTTGATACGCTTATGCTTAAATGTGGGCTGCGGGACTATAATAAAAGCGTGCCTAGCTCCGTTTTTCTTAGCTGCTTACAATGTCTGTATCACTGCTGCTACTTCGACTTATTCCAGGCATTCTTTTCCTTTCTCGTCGTTTTGTATTGTTTGCAAGTTGCTATTTGTGGTTATTGTTGGCAAAAATTTACATGTAAGTTGTGACGGCAATAGGGCAGCACACCGCAGAAGCATGGCTTGACTGCAGTTTTCGTAAGTAATAAGAGGAGAAAATGTATACGCCTCTATTTTCAAAGTCCAGGAAAAAATAAACCTATACTGTACATTCGTACGATGGCGGCGCGCAGCGTGGAGAAATGTGAAGTGACAAGGGTGAAGTAGTAAAACAAAAACAACTTCATATTTGGCAAACGGACAGTCAGTGTTTTTAATGTTCATTGTTAGAGGCCAGTGCAGTTTCCTGACATTTTAAATGGGTTAATATGAATTCCATGGCGTACTAAGACTGTCCCGTACTCTTAAAGAAGAACGAGAGTCAACTTTTTTTTATGAAATCTACTTGTGAGTTTGGAGGAAGCCAAGCGTCTCGGGTATCATTGTCGAAAATCACATTTGTGTTCTTGAACGCAAAACGTATAATGCAGTACTCGTTGGTATTACTCTAACATACAGCTTAAGTCTTACTTTTACGATCTAGCAGTTTGGAATTATGGCTTCACTCCTCTTACCCTTGCACTTAGAAAAGCTGAAATGTCTTCCAAATGGATGATTGAGGTGGTCATTGAAGAAACTAGGAAATTGCGTTATTAATATTTTTTACTGTGACAAAGAAAAACTTGCTTACTTTGCCGTTGATACAAAAATTAGGAGTTTTTCCGTGTTTTCAGCAGTACTTTTGCTGACGTCAAAGTAGCATATAAACCATTTCTGCTCGTTAACATGTTACGCAGTTCGTTTTGAGCAAAACAGTTACAAAATACGTGTAGACAAACACAATTTTTAGCCGCATTATTAATGACTAGTTAGCTCATCGAGCCTCCGTCTCCATCTGATCCCTACGTTGTAGTTTGATATTCTCGTGATTGTCGTCGTCATACTTATTGTCGCAACCCACCTGCTTCTCGCCCATGCGGTTCGTCTAATTTAAGGGCGGCAATTCGTGATTAATATGCATGCCACAAAGTTAAGAATCTATACCAGAGGTGGGCGGGCTACCTGTAGCTGTCGGTAGCCAGTAGCCCAAGATCTAGTTGGTAGTTGGTAGCTGGTAGCCCGGTAACCCAACTTATGCCGGTAGCCCGCCCAGCTCTGGTCTACACGCAATACAGGGACCGAAATGGGATCGGCAAATCCGGACATCGTAGAAATGGTCCTGAAATGTATATAGATTATCAAAATAGTAACTCTTTGTTACCTGAATTTAATCTTGCCACTTTACAAAGCCATTCATCATCAGCAAGCACACAATCTTGTATGCCTATTCAACAGTTTAAAGAAACATGAATTAAATCGAACAATATACAAAAACTTTTAGCAGTCATGCTTTAATAAACAAGAATGGAGAATGCATTTCTTTAACAGGTTTTTTTCTTGATACATTTCATTTTCCAGGAAATAAAAATACCCTTTCCCCTTGTCAGCAGTCAGCGGGCTTTCGCTCTATTTCATTTGTGGTACTCGTTCATAAAGTAAATAAACACTGTACAACCATGCAGTTCTTTTTATGAAACGTATGTATGCATGCATGTACTAACGTTGTTTTTCCCATATAAGAAAAGTAGTAGCAGTAAAGGTACAAGGAGATCTAGCTAAGTAGCTGAATTACTTGTATAAAGAAAGTTACTCACGCTATTCATCTCTACAAAATAAATTGCTTCAGCGCCGTCATATACAATAAACGTATCAGATCTGTATATGAGACGTGCGCACAATATATGGTATGGCATAAGCACTCGTACGTAATAGTCGATTGTTATTTCGTGTCGTGCTGGAAGGAAAAGCATAAATATATAATTTTGTTGTTGGTTCTCGCTAGATCGACAGAAAAAAAGACCGAAAATGAAAAGAAACCGTTGTTGGCTGGTGAGTCGTTGGAGAGACAGTCACGCCGTGGCAAGCCCGCTTTTTTGTGGGTATACCTTGGTAAACATTTTGTGCACTCTGTCGCTCTTCCGTTTTTCACAGAAAATTGTTTGCACCAGTACCCCGTAAAAATTATTCTTTTTCTTGTGTTATTCACTAGAAGTGAATGTGCATATATACAACCGGAGTATCTCCAAGCATATTATATGTTGTCGCAGAGTAAAGGGTTTTCCCTCTCCATCACCGATTTATTGTACTGTAGAGAGTCGTTTCGTATTCTACACGAATGTAAATACGAATGCATCAAAATAAAAAAGTAAATGCAAGTAACAAAAGTACTTTTAAGGTTTCTTTATTTATCAGATACGTTATGTATTTGACTGGCATTTCAGTGATTCCGACTATAAGAAACGCTTTACTTTTCTCACAAGAGTAAATACAATTTCATATTTTTTCCAATTTAAGCCGGACCTTTAGTACTTTAGATTATCTGTGATGAATCAACTTGTATGAAATCGGCGTTTTAAAAACTTTGATTGATTGACAAGGAATTAGAATCGGGGGTTGTAAATAAAAACCCGGGCTTCTATTCGAGAAACTATGGTTATTATAATTAGGCGCTTTACTGTTTAAGCACGTTAGTCAACCAGCACTATTGAGCTTCTGTGTAATAGTAAAAAAAATGTAAGTCGACCAAACGGTTTATGATTGCTTCCTATGACGTTGTCAAACATAATAATAATACAAAGAGAAAGTAGCAACTTTTATTTTCGAAAGAATACTATTAAAACACACGGATTACATGTGGCATTAGAGGGAAAGACGAAAATTATTGTTGGCTTTGGCAGTAAACGCATAACAGGCAATTTCTCTGACTACTTGTGCCACTACCAGGAAAACTCGATTACTTAAGAGATACCAACCATGATAGCTCCTGGATAGTGTCTTCATGGGGATGAGTCATCGACCGACCCAAGCGCATCATGCATCGCGTCATCACAATGATCATCATCAGCGAAGCAGTAAGCAAAAGTAGCATGTTACTTGTAATAATGTAGATTACGATTCCAACACTGCACTCCACGATTTCATCATGTCTGGTCTGATGTGGAGTCAGCGGTATAACCAGAACACTGGCAAGGAACAGAAATGCTAGATGAAAGATGAGTACTCTTATTATGCCGATACATGCTCAGAGGGAAAACTTTTCTCGGGATGGCACTTTCTCCAACCCTCATGCCATTGTGCCATTGCCACGGGTTTTGGATACAAATGTTTCCTCTGACTTCTGAAAGCTTTACTGGATATTGCTAGTGGGAATCTGGCGTGATAGTAGACAACACTATATTCAGTACAGAGATACTCTACACACGTACACATAAAGACAGAAAGAAAGAGAGAGAGAGAGTGTGTGTGTGTGAGGGAGTCAGAATGTATTTTCTGATTCTTTGAAAAGGAAAACCAGAGGGGAAACGAAGAGACTAGAAATGCAATGTCTTGAGGATATAAAGTAATAGCTGTAGGAAAAACATACCTTCCCTACAGTATTGTTATATGGGGTGATGTAATGTAGATTTTTCGTCGTCTTTCTGGATAGGCACATTATTATATAGACACAGTTTTGTCGAAGAAACGGTAGAAATCTCAAACGGTTTTATGTTTCCTTCTTGTTTCCGCGTCATAGGTTTTCCTTGTATTACAGTTGAAATGGTGTCGTATTTGTATAGCTAAAAGGATGCATTTCGTCCTCAGCACAGAGAGCAAGCCATTTTTTTCCTTCTTATCCTTCCAGGCCATTCAATCTGTCAATTCTACTCTAGACATCCATGTAATATTGTCATATATTCTCTTTTTATATGCGTACGGCCTTGCCTGTGTTAAGCAGCCCATGAAATGAGCCTTTTAAATAGAACGAAAAGTTTGTTGATGCATCAGCTTCAAATTATTGGCTATATAGACCTTGAGAGCTCTAGAAGTACTGCATTTTTATGGTAAAACGACGCGGTGTATAACGAAAAAAGAAACAATGAAACAATGAAAGGAATGTCGGATAAAACATACAGGAACGGCAGTGAACGTCTATGTTGGAAAGAAATCTTAAAGTATAAAGTTTGTTACACAGGGTTACTCGTTAAGAAGGGAAGTGCTATTATTTCTCGAACAAAAAATAACTTTTCCCCTAACAGCTCTCTGACTGGTAAAGTGGTAAAATATCCGGAGTGCATTTTTTGTATAGTAAATGATGTTTCTATGTAATGAAATAAATGAGCGATGAAGCACTGTGCCTGTGTATTTGTGCATGCAGCCCACTCTATATGATGACGATTTATTATGCAAAATGACTAGAGTGATGTGCATAACCGTCGTAACCACTACTACTACTACTACTACTACAGTTGGCACCATTAAAACACTACCACAGACATCATCCGCGGAATAAGAAACTTTTAACTGCAGCAGTAGGCGTTGCGTTGACATGTTATCAGAGAATGAATTTTTGCACATTACGTATTCTGTACGCGTTTCTCGTTGACACCTTTCTCCCGTCTCGATTCTTTCTCTAGACTGTCGCCCGTCTTCTTCTATGGCTTTTGCTCATTCACACACGAGTCTAGCTGACTTCTATTTTCATTTCACAATCTAACACCAAAAAAGTCCTTTCCAAAACGTAATATCTGTTCATGCATTCTTGATCCGTTTTCTGTTGTCTGTTGTCTCGTATTATCAAGGGTACAGCAGATATCCATTACTGATATGAACCAGATGGATCGTTACTTTGTCTTTGTGGAAAGTTTTTTTTAATGCTTGTAATGATTTTATTCTTGATCCGTTTTCTGTTGTCTGTTGTCTCGTATTATCAAGGGTACAGCAGATATCCATTACTGATATGAACCAGATGGATCGTTACTTTGTCTTTGTGGAAAGTTTTTTTTTAAAGCTTGTAATGATTTATGTTTCGACGTCTGTCTGCCCGAATTCCCACTCCTGGTCATAATTTTTTTTACTAAATTCAAGAACAGCGATCAAGGACAACCTTATGAACTTTGAAATGTATCCCACAGGGCGCATTGTGCACGGAAAGTATTATATCATAAGGGCTCCAAATAAATAGCTTATCAAGTAATGGNAAATTCAAGAACAGCGATCAAGGACAACCTTATGAACTTTGAAATGTATCCCACAGGGCGCATTGTGCACGGAAAGTATTATATCATAAGGGCTCCAAATAAATAGCTTATCAAGTAATGGAATATTGTATCGTTCCTGCATGCTCTTTCAGCTTCGTTGCTACTTTTAAATATACATTGGGTTTATTGTTTCAAATATTAGAAATGGCTAGAACTACGTTTCCCATGCAAATGTTCATCATAAAGTTGTTCCTCTTTTGCTCATATTGGAGCAACCCCAAAGATTAGTAAGTTATTCGTAAAATATTGTCTCTATCCGTCTTCTTTACCACACAGTAAAGACAAGGACGCGGCGTACTGCATGTCAAAACCAGAAGCATATACACACCGCGCAAGAGATATGAGAAACTTGGTCGGGCCGAGGTTCTGTAAATCATTGTTAGAATTTTAAAGACAACATGGAACCCTATAGACTGCGAGCTGTTTGTGAGCGCGAATGTGTTTATGTGTTGTGAAAATTGTTAAAAACAGAAAGGCTTTCATCTTCACTAATGGCTGTTAATATCTATGTCAACATTAAGCAACCATAAAACACAAGAAGCTATCATAAGAGTTTTTTTTTATAGAAATGATAGGCTCTACACGACGACGCTCCATTCTCTCGGAGATTTTGACAGCCTCCTTTTTAGTGTCACATGCTGCTTAACTTGGCTACGATATCAGTACATAGTATCATCATCAGGATTATTATTATCATGATATGAATAGATGAGAGGGAGATTGCAAAGCATTTTTTACGAACTGGTATTCCCATTAGTGGACTCTTGTAGTGAGGGCATTATGCATGGTGGCAATCTACTACGAGAAAGTGGAACATACATATTAAGATTCTTATCTTTAATACTGCCAAAAAAAGAAAAGCTATATAAACTTAAAGGCTCGTCCGTTACGCGTTTCAGTTTTCCTCATTGATAGCAGAGTATTTATATATACACACGCGCTCAATATATTGTTGAAGGTGAAAGGAAAATGCAGTCATAGAGTCATTTTCCTTCTCGTGAACATGCCCATTTGTACTACACGTATTCTATGTTGACTCCTCTCTACCTGAATTTTCTCGGAGTAAAAAATGTGTGTGTTTAGGTTGACATATCTTTCTCGTACTGCTTTCCCCACAGCATTATAATGCTGCTCAGCAAAGTAGGTAGGACATTCCGGAACTTTTCTCATTTCGCTGGAAACATATTATGTGTGCTTTTACTTGTACACACATACATACACACACGCGGACACGGACACATTGAAGTGAGTAGAAAAAGGTGTTCTGTTGTAATCATAAAGTACGGGCGGAAAGTGAATTGGCTGCGCTGAAAAATTGTTCTTGGGGATTACTGCTGAGCCATCAGCAGAGAACAAGCTTCTTTCCGTTCCCATCCAGCTCATTCATGGGAAAATACAAATACGTGTACATCTCCATCGCTAGATTGCTTGTTTTCCCCGAGAAAAGCATTTTATGTCTATTTTTCAAAAGAGTGTGTGTGTTTATCACCTTCAAAGTTTGTAATATGTATCTAAGCACGTCACAAATTCAACAATCCATTATACACAAAGCTTTTTGGGAGAATTCCTTACTCTACATAATATATTACTCGAATATATGTATGAAAGCTTTTACTTTGGCTTATGTAGTCAGCAGAATGGCGGTGGCGATGTGGCCAAACTTAATACGTATTTGAGCTCGTTTCCCCTACTACCTACACACTGCCTTTCTCTCGCCTTGTTTTTCATTATAAAATTCTTCGTGAAAGATTTGCTCCATTCTGTCTGAATGTAAGACAGTAAAGCTGAGGTGCTGTTACAGAAGCGGAGATATTGCTAAAGATAAGCCATAAAGCAACGTGTATGACATGACATGGCATTTTTCACCGGAGGCGTTCCTATTTGCACTCAACACTTTCTTTCAATAAAACATGCTGATTATGTGATGTGTGTTGTGCCACCTGGATAACTGACTGAGTTTGAAAAAGTACACAAAGACTCGTTACAAGTTTCATAACACTAACGGTCTAAATTTGCTACTTTAAAATGTGTTTGCGTCATATTATTATTAATGGTAATAAAAGAGAAGACGTATTTGTAATGCATATGTATTGTAAATATACTTAAGTTATTACCATTCTGAAACAATTCAGCGCACATTTTTACACAGCTCAACTCAAACAACATTGTTGGAAATAGGCGGAGCAATTTGCGTACATAATATGCCCCACACTTATAATGCTATGAGATGGTCGTTGAGAATTTTTTCCTCAAAAAATGAAGAGTCGACACTAGAATTGGTAGTCATTTCATGCTAATATTTACATTTCGTTTATTTCATCCCGTTTTCTGTAAACATCGGGGGCTTGTGTACAAACGTAAGCAAAAATCCATTGAAAACAGGCTTAAATTATAGGAGCGTGGGGATACTAAAGCTCTTATACCAGCTAACCCTTTATTATATTTCACATGGCGCAACATTTCTCCTACATCTATAGGTGGAGTGATGTAACGTAGCCGGAAAATGATAAAACCGTAATGGAAGATAAAAAGAAAATGTTTCATGGGACAGGTCACTTAATTTGCCTGAACAAATTTTGTTTCTTGTTTTTCGCGGTTTTTGAACGTAGTGCTGGCGTGTGCTTCTCTTGAGTTTGAGTTTTATTGGTTCAGTGGATTTAAGAGAGGTGTAGATGAATGCTTATGATAAAATGCGTCAGCAAATTGACGACAGGTATATATATACAAAGAGAGAAAGTCCAGTTTTTATCCTCATCCCGAACCTTCAGGGAATGTAAGGGGAAATAGGATAGTAGATTGAAGTAGTTGTGTAGATGTATAAAAAAAATTTTTAGTTACGACATACATCAAAGGAAAATTTATTCTCGTAATACGATTTCAGTGAGCTGCTTAACTTTGTTTTGTTGAATAACGTATCATGTTGGTGCCTGGTTATGTTTTTCAGTGTCCTTGAGACATGATATAAAAATTATAAATTACGGCACTAAAGTTTCCCCTAGGTTAAATAGGATTGTGCAGACAGATGCGCCATTCAATTCATAGAAGGATTCCGAATTTATTTGCAGTAGCATTCGCCAGATCCATTTTTGCCCGTGTGCGCAAATCCTCCTTTCCGTCCTGTTTAGATGCACGGATGGAATCCAAGAAGTGGTGAAAAAGGATAAAAACATCAAAACAGACGTGTAGTAGAGTAATAAGATTGGCTGCTACAATTTTACTTCCCATTTATGTATTTGGCGGGTCTGGATGGACACGAAGGAAACAAGCCTGCTTTTTGGTTTGTTTGGCAAAGCTTCCCGTAATTCTAATGCAATGTAAACAGCTTTATTGTTTATTTGAAAGGATTCCCTTTACTTGCCGAGCTTGTCAATGCGCTAATGCTCAAATAAGCTATATAGGTATAGTTATCGTGCGGAGTTTGGCCGGGCGAGTTTTAATACTTTCTGCACATAGAGTGAAATATTTCACAGACGATGACATAATAATTGTTTTGTTGCGTCGACAGTGTTGGTAATAAATTTTACTTGATGTAAGGATAAATGCGGGATTTAAGTACACATTTCGAGTAGGTAGGGAGACACCTGTAAAATGCCTGACATCTCTTGTCAACTTTCCGAACATGTATTGAAGAAGAAGCAGATACATACGATACGGTGCAAGCAAGGCATTTACACTAACAGAGAATTTTACAAACAATGCAAAGCCGTAATTCGTAATGCCAACTGTTTGCGGCTGTCTACCAAATGATAACTACAATTTAAGCATTTTATGATTTTTGCTATTCCCTCGGTTCTATATAGTAAATTCATTCATGCCCAAAACAACTGTGGTTACTGCTTACAAGAAAGAAACTACTAATTACAGGCGCCTGGTGTTAGCTGTCCCAAATGATGTATTAATTGCATCATAGATGCTGCCTTTTCTCAGGTGGTATAATTATGAACATGAAACACTTTGTATGCTTCATAAATTTTGAATGATAATTAAGTTGCTCACGGTCCAAGAATAGTCACACTAATCAAGAATAATATTAAACATACACCACAGTTGCATAACCATATATTTACGGAGAGAGATGCCTAGACTTAGGACCTATGCCAAAGATATGGCGCGTAGTAGAGAATGTCTAGCATTGCACATATTCAAAAAGCATGAAATGAGAAAGGAGTCTTGAAAAGTGGTCTGGTCTAATTCTTTAGGAAAAAACATGTTGCTTATTCTTGCTTTTCTATATCGGGCAACCTTTCTTCAAATCCTGTACATTTTAAGGTTTTTGGAATCGTATTTCATCATGATGATATGTATACAGGGTATATAGGGCTATGGGAATTTTTGTAAAAAATGCTTCTGCTGTTGGAATTTTTGGAATCTCACTTGTATATCTGTATGTATACTAGACAGAGAACCATGAAATGAAAACGGAATTTGTGAACAGAATAGTTTTTGTGTCCCTTCTCTTACCTCAACAGCGATAGCGATAAGTCAGTCTTCTTAAAGTC
>JAHZNB010002800.1:0-16381 GCA_027744295.1 Callyntrura guangdongensis | reverse complement strand
AACAAGCATTTCCTTTTTACTCAGTGAACCCAAATTGGACATATCTTCCAGTTGGAACGGAATTTTCATAATGAAACCTATTAAATACACCGCGAGAGGGTTACACACAGGAAAGAAAATAAATTGGATGGTGAACTTGTTTTTCCAGGAAGAAGTTCTGGAAATGGGCTATTGGCTACTTTAGTATTATTTTTGAAAAAAATGGAATCCAATTTTGTTAATTCTTCAGTTATTGGGACAACAACGATGACAAATACGAGTTTAAGCTATTTTGTGTTGTTTTGTGCATAATGTTATTTAATGGCCTGTTTTTCTTTTTCTGGGGAATCGCAGGTAGACGGACGCGGAATTCTGGTGACAGTTTGGATGACTTTGACATAGGTAAGTTGAGTAGTTTTTTGTCTTGTCGTTTTTCTCCTTCCTGTCATGATTAATATTTAGGCAGATATTAAGTTGATGAAACGCTTGCACACTTTTCTACGGAATTTACCTCTACTTACCTGCTTATGTATCTAGAGATATACATTATAAGGGTAAATACAATAGTTTAGCGCAGCTTGTACAATACGACGTGGACATTGGTAAAAATAAACCTTCAAAGTTTCTTATGTCAACCACAATACCTTTGCCTTATAACTACTTTAGGGGTAGTTTACCTTATTATTACAATATATCTACACAACATTCCCGGTACAAAATGATTTGATATAAAAAATCTTCGATGATGATCTCCCCCCGTGGAATACGTTTCTTGGATGATGGGGCTTCCGTACCCGATTGACATATCCTGTCGACAAGCGTCAAACTACGTTTCATTTTTTGTCTCCGGTTTCGTGACAGCAGTATCATCATCATCATCATCATCATCATCCATGCGAGCATCAACCCCTTTCAAAATACACACACACGCTACCACACACAACCGATGTTTTCTTCCCTCTCTCCCAATCCTACTCCCTATCGAGCAAATTTTTACCTATAAAACCTGTTATTTCAGAGCACCAGTAGAACTGCGGTGTGACATCAAGGTAGCATGCATGACAGACAGGCTTAAACTTTTTCTCTCCTTTTTTTCAAGTGTGTAATATAAAAATATAATGTAGTTATTAGTTTGCACCACACAGTCCACACGACATTTCCCTGCCATCACCATCGTCACCACCAGAGCAAGTTTTTCCCCAAAATACAACCTGTCTTTTGAGAGACCACCACCCACCATCATATCACCACAGCAAAAGCTGCGTTTGGATGGGTGCAAGAATGGCAGTGATGATAATGATAAGAGCCGGAGAGAAAACAAAAAGTCACGTCGTTGGGAAAACCCAAATACTATTTATATTATATCATACCACCATGTACGTTTGCAAAGCAAAACTTTTTTCAACAACTAAACAAAATCATCGTCACCGTCAGTTGTACAACCAGTTTGCTCAGTCAGTCCATGTGTGTCTGTGTGAACATCAAATCCCTTTCCTTTTTCTTCTTCATCTTTTCTCTTTATGAAAAATGACGTTTTATTCTTTTATACTCTTCTTTCTTCTTTTTGTTTCAAGTGTGACGTGTTGCAGTTTTTTCTCTTCTTGTCTTCTTTTTCCTGGTGAGGACTTGAAAACTTCTCATTTTTTGTCAGACTCCTAATTTTTTGCATGTGGATTGTCATGATAGAATCGGTTTTGTGGCAGAAGAAAATAATAAAAAGTTTATTTGGTAGACAGTTTCGTAAAGTACTTGACCAGATGAAGAAAAAGACTTGTCTGTGCGTGAAATATTGAGGAAGAAATAGGGTTGGGGGATCGATTCAATCAGGAAAATAGTGGGAGTTAAAATTGTACCTAACCGGAATTTTTTTCGAGGTTTGCATTGGCAGACCACATGATGCTGATGATTACGATTGGGTTGATAATGATTTCCTCGGAGATGGAAAGTTAATGAGTAATCTGTAGTAATTAAACAGGATCTGATTCAATTAAGTGAAGAAAATTTTAAAAGTAACGAGTAAATTGACTGCAATGAAATTTAAACGGGATACATGTTGACTACCAATTTCGATGCTGTTTCCAGACAGGAGACAAGAACCCTATTAAAATTGCATAACATTACGTTACCGACCACCACTACAAACTAATACCCGCAAAATACACAAACCCTTGTGTTTCCGAGAAGAGTTGTCTGCACGTTCCGTGTTTCTGAGTGGAAGGCCCGAGAGACCAGAAGCGAGAAAGAGAGAGAGCGAGATACCACCGAGTATAATACTAACGGCACTACGTGATGATAAGTTGGGAACTGTGATACAAAAGCGGTAATAATAACACAATAGTATAGATGAAGAAATTGGAAGGGAAACAGTAAATTGAAATGTTATTGTTCAATTATTTTCCAATCGTAAAGAGTATATTATCTACTCCAGGGTAAACGCAAAAAAATCACTGAAAACATGAAGCAAAATCGGATAAAAAAGGAAAGCTTCAAAATAATAAGGTTTTTAATTGTACGTTGCGTTGTCAATGCTTGAGAAGGGTTGGTGAGAAATAAAGGATTTTTGAGGGTAGAAAAGAATACGATATTTGGCACAATTTAATCAAAAATAAATTCGGACCAAACCGGAAAAAATCAACACTGGAGATTTACTCCTTTCCCAGTAAGATATAAAGAATGAAACGAACCATTTGGTATTAAGCCGAAATTATAAAATGGGAACTTTCCGTCCTTTTATGGAGAACTGTCTGAACGAAAGATAGATAATTAAAGTTGTGATAAATTTCTGGACTGGTGGATGAATACGCAAAAAAATAGTAAAATAAACAGCTCGTATACTAGCATGACAAGCGACAAGCAGCACTCTGTACGCTATAGAATGTAGAAACCGAATATTTTCTTTCTAAGGCCCTGGTCCTGTGGGCAATGCCAATGGGGTTTCCAAATGTTTTGTTTTTAACTATTGCTACCAATTAGCTTATTATGCACCTCGGGATGTAGACTTGCACATATATATACACACACCAAAGAGTTTGTAAATAAACGAACATAACATCAATCCGTAATTTTTAGCAAAGCATAACATGTTTTAAATCCAAATAGATTGTAAATGCAACTTCCAAAACGTAGAAATCTGCAATAAAGGAAAATGCGTCACCCATAAAAACATTTACCATGTCTCATTAACTTTTCCCTCTTACTAACAGATGTTTACTAAAAATATCAACGTCTGTGATTACAATCGAAATTAAGTTGTGGGTTTAAATTTAATGAGAAAATTTAAAAATAAAAAATTCCCTAATCTACAATTCACGATTTATTGTGAATGGTAAATTGGTTCGCCGAAACAAAATAATTTTTAATATCGATTTTTTCTACATAATAGATGCAGTCACTGAATATGCTTAGTTCTCTGAAACTGAACAATAAAATTACGTTAACTATCAAAGGAAGAAAAAAAACATGTATTTATGCCGAAATAAGTGTTTCTCTAAATTACAGCTTTTTCGTTAGGTACGATTTCCTTTTCCCCACGAGAAAAAAACAAACGGTACATGTTTCCGAGTAAGTGACGACGACGACGGTGGTTTTGTTAGCTGAACTGAGGAAAATTTACCTCGAGTTAATTATCCCAGGAGGAACAACCACAAACTACTGCATGTTTTCCAAATCAAATAGAAGCTAGCAGAAAGCGCGACGAGAGCCACTGTGTACTACAACGACATGATTCGGGCTCGTACACGCAGTCATCTGAGAAAACGAAGCTGGAAAAAGAGTCCACAGAGAAAATAATGCAGTTTGTCTAGGCTTACATTGCGAGACAGTGTTTTCCTTCTACTTTCACCTACCATCCGATTCTCTCTTTAGCCGGAGGAAGGGATGATACGTATTTTTTGCCCTGACTGACGTCTTCTCTTTTCATTGCAGTTATACAATCAGGCGTACTGCTTCTATGTTTTCTATTCTCGAATGCTTTTACGCAATAAAGCCACCAAACTCCCTTTGGATCCATGTTCCGCACTCGGAGGCGGTGGTGATGTGTGCATCCTATTGCTATATAGAACTGATAGAAATATTCCTATTATTTTCCTCGTTTGTATACTTTTCCTCTTTTTTACGTATCATTTCACATTTTTATACGGTCGGCGTCTATTTACTTGGGTGTACCCCTGATACCACACTCGATGTAGCTTTCGATGCTGCTGCACAAATTTGGCATTGGCATTGCATTCATTGACAGTTTTTTTTTCTCGTTTTCTTAAAGGGAAAGAAAAACATTGGGGTGGGGGGTACATAAACTTGAACAAGGCCAGGAGAAAATTGTCATAATAATGTACAACCTTGTGTAAAAATCCTGGAGAGAAAGGGAAAGAGAGGTAATTAGGGAAGATGTTGACTACTTGTTTTTCTTTGTCGTGTTGTAATATACTTGAACTTTATTTGATTGTAACTACAAACAAGACATTTTCCCAATGGGATTAAAACAAGAGTAGCGACGAACACACAAGCTGTTTATTTAAGTTATAAGTTATCTATTTTGATTCATTTAAACTAAACAATCTTACAAAAAATTTTAACGGCGTTATATAACGCATATGTAAAAATTCATTTAATCGAGAAAAGTCTGTAGATTTTACACCCTACTTCAGTACATGTTAGCACTTGAAGTCGCATAATTCTTTTTTGTCCTGAATCGACCCTCATTTTTGTCTACTTTCTCTCAAATATAGATATTACTCACGACCACCACCACAGTTCTTTCTTCTTTTTTCCACTCGAATAAAAGAAACCCAAAATATTGGTTAGCTGTTCCACTACCTACTACCATATTTTAAGCCACCACCCTAGAAAAAGTTTTTCTTCTTTTCATGCTCCTTCTCTTGTCCAAGTACCCATTTACAGGTACGTTTAAGTACATAAAAATGGTGCGTTCCAAAAAGGAAACCACTTTTACCACGACCGACCTACTAAAACTGCTTCTTAGTTGCTGCCACGTTAGTACGGAAAAAGAGCCCAGTTTTCTTTTTTTTTGTTATGGTCCCTTGTCACAAATTTTTCTCAGATTTACAGTCGTAGCAAAAAAAAACAAGAATCAAGAGAGAGTCAGAGAAAAAAAGAAAGAAAAAAAGGTGACCAAAAAATGTGGAAAGTAGCAATTCCAAAAAGAGAAAAAAACTCCCATCATTTCCACCACTGCCGTATCTCCCCGATTACGGTAGTGAAAAGGTGGCAACGTCGAAAACACAATATGCAACCATAATAGAGGTAATAATATACGTGTGCAGTTTTTTGCTGTATAATATCATTACATCATCATCGTCAACACTACCACCGTCCTCATCCCGTAACCCATTCTCACGGTACGGTAGACCACACCACACTAACAAAAGAACCTGAACATAAACTCTTTCTCCCTCCTCCAACTCACACACAAATCTCAAATATATATGGCACCCGGCACAACCGAAAAGCTAAGTACACAAAAGAGACTTTTTCCCTTCTCTTTTCGTTTCCTTTTGAAGTGGCACATACACACACACAATAGAAAAAAGCAAGGGTGAAAGCGTTGGTAGTAGTTGTCGTCCTCGTGTTGGTAGCGGCAGCAGCAGTAGGAAAAGCAGAGCAAGAAGATATTAAAAATTCTGAGGGCATGGCCTGGAATGGCTTATGTAGATTGAAAGAAAATATGAGTCTTGGGTTTGGGAAAATGGTCGTGCGAGGTGATGTGGCTCATATTGATGAGGGTGGGAAAGAAAGTGACATGAAAAATCTCCGGGACGTTTAATTGCTTCCAAGACACCCGTAGAATTCTCAAGAAACCTTTCGGTCATCACACCACCACCGATACCGCTACCACTATACTATCATCAAAAACCCGCAGCAAGCGTAAAGAGAAACGAGCGGGAGAAACACACACACAGAGAGAACGCCGTGCTGTTTTCATCTTAAAACACAAAAGAAAACCAAACCGCGGCGGTGTGATGATGACGACGGGTAGAAAAAAAGAGCCTCTTTCTCTCTTACAGTTTAACTTGCCACTTCTTTTATGCTTTCTTCTGTAAAGTAATAATAACGCTTGAGAAAGAGCAACTCAACTTGGGAGAGAGATGGAGAAAACTGCCACTTTGCCTGCCAATCCTCCAGTATAATAATACATAATGCGTTTTTTTCATTCCATGCAGCTGTAAATGTTTCTCGCTGTTTTTTAACACTGCCACCACCACCATGGCGTCGACTGCCAAGAAAATAAACGAGGAAAAGTCCACGGCAAGAAAAAAGGCGGCCTGTAAAATGTTTTGGGATATCATGACCATTTAGCAAGGCTGTGGAAAGGAAGAGATAACAGTAATACAAATACCGATTACAAATAATTAATTTTTTTGTCAACTCCTCCAGAAAATTAGCACTTTCTTTGGCTGTTTTTTTCTTTGGGTTTTTAGTACACAATTGGCCATTTTATTCTGCAGTTGTCCCGGATTTGTCCGGATAGGTTGGCCCATATTTTTTTCTTTCAATATTACGCAGAAAGTATACACGTTGTGTTTAACGAAAGAAACTGTCCCATGTGGAGTATACTCTAAAACAGCGCCTGGTGACGAGCTGTTGAAGCTTTTAATTTGGTATTCAATATGTTTCCGAAGATCACCATAAAAAGAAAGAAAAGTGCTTAGCTGTGCACTTGCTTTGGTAAATTGACTACCTCTGAGAAGAAAGAACGAGGTAGTGTAAAAATGCAATGTTGTAACCGGAAACCATTTTTACAGACATCATCATCATCATCATCATCCTTCAAAATAAACATGCACATACAACACGAATAACAGTTTTGCAAAGTAGATTGTTGTTATGGAAAAACACCGACCATATTCTTACAACTTTCCTCTTGTGAGGATGATCATATACGCCTTATGGGTGGTATGTAAACAATAATGTTTGTCGGACTGCTGTAAAGTTTGGTGGGAATTTTTATATTTCGTGGCAGCAATCAATGATACAGATACATACGTGGGGAGAGAGAACGAGATGCTTTGTGTAGTTTGTGGGGAACAAAAAAGCGAATGTGTTAGTTTTGCTCTGTTTGGAATACAAATATCCTTTTCTTCTCCCACAAGTCAGTGCACTTACAGGAGAGTAGAGACAAAAGGAAAAACGAAACCGGCCACATCGACAACCGACTCTCCATTCTTTCTACCACCACCCAACCAACCCGATCCATTCAACACGGCAGCAGATCAGATCAACACATTTTTACATTTGTTTGGGATATAATTCCCATCTCCGTAAAAAATGCATTGATAAAACGAAACCGAGTATTAGCATGCCAGGTTATATTTGAGATAGAGCGTCATGTAGAGTGCCTCTTTCACCGTGAATTTGTTAAATTGAGAGAATTTTCACCACAGCTTGTCGCAGGAGCGTGTACCGTATCATTGCTGATCGGGTGGGTGACATCGACAAGGTGTAATATATCAGCTATTAAATCTAAAATGTGTACGTACAATAGAATGTGTTGCACGTATGGGGAAATGTACTTCTTGATCCGGTTCAATTTTCGCGGTTTTCCGTGGCTGATCTGCACTCTTTATTCAGAAAAGTGTTTACTGAGCAGGGAAACCGAGAAAATCCCTCTGTATAACTGTGATAAGCTGTTACACAGCAGCGAGAAGCTCTTGGGAAAATAAAGGTGAAATATCTGCACTCTTTATTCAGAAAAGTGTTTACTGAGCAGGGAAACCGAGAAAATCCCTCTGTATAACTGTGATAAGCTGTTACACAGCAGCGAGAAGCTCTGGGGACAATAAAGGTGAAACCACCCCACCAACATCGCTAAACAGGGTTTTGAAAGAATGATAGGATTGGAAAGCTAAAAAAGCTGGGAAATCTGATAGCATGTAGAAAAAAAGGGTGGCTGATCCTTTCTAAACGGTGAACTGTGAACATTTTCCGGGTAAATAAATGGCGAAAAAAGCAGCGGCTTGTCGGTTGATACGGTGAAAATGGAGATCTGATCTTGCTCCTTTTCCTCTCTCTCGCTCTCTGTATGCCTGAAACAAGTACCGTGTAGTTGTGGATGAAAACTGACGATGACTTTCTTTGTGAAACGAAGAATGTCCGAAAAATGATCTACCACCGGCCGCTAAACTGGTTTTGTTACAAAGTCCGGTAAAAACGGTATGGGGAATGTACTCAACGTGTGAGACTGTCAAAGAAAAAAACGATACGGTAGTAAACGGGTCTGTCAAACGGGATTTTTGTTGGTTTAGGCCAATTGTGTGGGGAACAATATCAAATTTTATTACTGAAAAAGGTATATCACATTCCTGCCGAGTGAGGAGGAAAGTGAAATTGTCACTGGTAATATATCATGAAAATCTGCTACATTGAAAGGGATGGGGTTGGTGGCGACCAAAGTAGGGCAGTTCCTATGTCAAAAATTTAACTGTGTGCTGTGCTCGCGTATCAATGAAAATGTTCACCAACACCAAAAATGCTTTTGAATAGGTGATATGATACTGTAGAAAGTACAATAAACAACATCGTAATTGCAGTAATCCCAAGTGATACTTATGAAAGATAGCATGGCATATAGGGCTACTCATGTTTCTGTACTTTTTCAAGCGATACAACAATGCACCTAATTGTAAATACCAAAAGGGATGAAGCCAATGCAGGCTGCTACCAAATCAACCCCGAAACTAAAAATATTGTAAGAATATGACATATTTAACTCGTTATTTGTTTTAAATTTTCAGAGTCATCCCTCCCGAGATTTGCCCAACCTATTCCAAACGTCACCGTAACAATAGACAAGGACGCGTTACTTCCTTGTGTTGTGGATAATCTCCGCAGTTATAAGGTATGTATACATTTTATACGGAAACTTTCCTCAGTCAATTGCTGAGAATACAAATAAGTCGAATGGTAAAAAATCTTTTTGAAATACTTTCTTTTGAAATTTCATTCTTTTTGAAATGTGGCAGTGAAAAAAGAATTTTAACATTTAATAATAATAATAATTATCGATGGTCTGGCATGGTTGTGATTGGTAAAAAAGTAACATTTAAAATCGGTGTAAATTGTTATGCCATCCTAGTTGAATTTTTTAGTTTTCTCATACAGATCATTAGAAAATACAGTCTAGCTTTCACTTGAGCTCTACTTTTCTTGCATCACCTTTTGCCCAATACACCACTACCTACTCAACTTAATAGTCTAGTCTGACGAAGCCCCGACCATCTTTGTCATCATTACTTACAGCATCCACCACGTTTTAAAAAGCTTATTTAACATTCACAAATGTACATAGTCTATTTGAAAAGGGGCAAGTTGTGAGGTGCATGTTTTATGTGTCTTGTTCTCTTCTTTCTGCACGATACCCAAAATAATAAAATGAGACTACACCGCGAACAACCGAGGCTCAAAAGTGAGAGAAAGATCACTTTACACATAATACGTGCATTATACTTTACCCAACACTTGGTAATTTCCACCTTTTCATCCGTGACATCAACCGTGAAACCATGCCCCCCACACCAGCGGGACCGTATCCTGCTCTGGTGAATAAAGGGCGTGTTGTCATTTAAAGAAATATAAAGACAACTAAAGTGAGTATGTGTGTGTGTTTGTGTCTATCTGTACTACTTTTGCATCCTTGACGATACTCGTCTTTCCATTACGTAATGCATTCGCACACGACATGCATCCACGAAGCACATCCTCAAGTAGTTATTATTACTACTACTTTTACTATTATTATTATTATTATTATTATTATACAAACGTCTTCGCAATAATTCATAGTGTGCCTGAAAATGGCGAGAGTCCCTCTCCTTTTTAGGCTGTCATGAAACTGAAGCGTGGCGGGATTATAATATGCATATAATACGCTTTTCCCTGTAACTACTGCTGCTGCCATGTCGCACCAAAACTGACAAGCAATAAGGAGGCTCTTGCAATATTAATTGCAAGCTATTTGTCACCTTACCCTTCTGTTTAAAAAAGACATGGAAGAAAGGAAAGGAGTGAGAGAGAGAGAATAAAAAGGGGGACACAAAAGACAACACACCACAGCACTGTACATCTTTCATATAACTACAAGGTATAATAATGTGTGTAAAAATATGTATTCCAAAGAATAAAAAAGAAATTCAAGTAGTTTTTTTTCGTTCTCTCTTTTTCATTTGTGTGCATTGCCGTCGTCGTGATATTATGATAATAATAATGGTATATGAGTCGCCGTCGAAAATCTGTCGTCTCAAATGAAGATTTTATTAAAATCCTTCTTCAACTCCCTTTTCCTTTACTCTTTTGCGTTTACTTCTCACTCTTTTCCCCCTTTTCTCTTCACTTTGGTGCCAAAAAGCAGCCCGGTGGAGAGAGACAGAAAGAAAGAGTTTGCTCGGGTAACGTTCTTTTTTCTTCTTTGTTTTCCTGTGTACCGGGCGCTCCTCTTACGTTTTGCTTGTTTCTTAGCTACCGAAAAATAAAACCAAATAGGGATACAGACAAGTGAACGAAGGGAGAAAGAGAAAACTAAAAGTCAACAGTAGTGCTGCCGCGCGATAAATTTTTTTTCTCCCTTCCGCGTCTCCTTTTATGCATTCACTCCAAAGATGAATACATACATTTTTTGTGCGAGTAGTAATAATACACATTTATTACATATTCATGGCGAGCATTACAACATTCATTGTCCCTCCAATCTGGAAAAATCTGGGATGGCTCCATTTCTCTGTTTATCTCAAAAAACGCTGTGTTTTCTATGTTGCAACGCTGTAATACGATGTCTAGCAATTTTCCATGTATGTGATTCCCAGTCTATATGGTAAGAAAAGTGCTAGAGTAGTCGTATGTGTATGTCGCCTATAAGCTCCACACATTCATCATCGCCATCATCCTCATGAAGCACCCATTTTTGCTGGATCACTGGAAATAATGCATTATGTATCTAATCATCAACATGATAATGTTATGATGACGCATTATACAAAAAATATGTAGAACATTTTATGACGACGATCCCTTCGATGTTGTATCTGGGATGGCTCCATTTCTCTGTTTATCTCAAAAAACGCTGTGTTTTCTATGTTGCAACGCTGTAATACGATGTCTAGCAATTTTCCATGTATGTGATTCCCATTCTATATGGTAAGAAAAGTGCTAGAGTAGTCGTATGTGCCTACCTATAAGCTCCACACATTCATCATCGCTATCATCCTCATGAAGCACCCATTTTTGCTGGATCACTGGAAATAATGAATTATGTATCTAATCATCAACATGATAATGTTATGATGACGCATTATACAAAAAATATGTAGAACATTTTATGACGACGATCCCTTCGATGTTGAAGGCAAAGTGTGTGCTATATGGGATAGGGATATGTAAACGGGAAATGAAGCGTGTACTACGCACTTTGTACACACTGCTGGGCACATACGCAAACAAGTAATAATATATTACCTCTATCTAGTATGCACTCTTTTTCTCTATATATCGTCAGTTTTAATTTGAGGAAAGTCCAACTTCAAATAATTTTTGCAAGTATATCGTACAAAGACCTTTTGGAAGAAACGCCACACGCGACGCTGAAGTTTGGTCTGAAGTATAAAAGTATTTTTTTTGTAAGATCATGCCCGTTATCTGTCGTTTTTTATCAGAGATGTCATGTAAGAGTGTAGCTGGAATAATAATGTAATATGTAGTCGTTGTCTGTGCTATATGGGATAGGGATATGTAAACGGGAAATGAAGCGTGTACTACGCACTTTGTACACACTGCTGGGCACATACGCAAACAAGTAATAATATATTACCTATCTCTAGTATGCACTCTTTTTCTTTATATACCGTCAGTTTTAATTTGAGGAAAGTCCAACTTCAAATAATTTTTGCAAGTATATCATACAAAGACCTTTTGGAAGAAAGGCCACACGCGGCTCTGAAGTTTGGTCTGAAGTATAAAAGTATTTTTTTTGTAAGATTGTGCCCGTTATCTGTCGTTTTTTATCAGAGATGTCATGTAAGAGTGTAGCTGGAATAATAATGTAATATGTAGTCGTTGTCATTACTATTTACAGTGTCATGCTCCGTAAAGCAAGACTACTTTGTTGGGGACGGCTGATGATGATGACAATGACGCTGCTTTTAAGTCGAGAAAATGCGTGTAAGGGCGCCACATTTCTATTCGCAAAGAGGAAAAGCCTTTTATGAAAGATCCAGTCCATTTGTATTCATAAAATTGGACGATAATGATAAGAAATTCGGTAGTTTCACAAAAAACCAGAGAGAGAGAGAGAGAGAGAGAGATCTAAAAAGCGTGAAACGATTATCAGTGTCGACTGCTGAGTGCCGCTCTACTGTACACTACAATAAAAGCTGCGGCTACCAAAAATAAGTTCACCAGAGAGATTCTCGGCTGTTTTCGACGGGATTTTCCATTAGGGAAATGGCAATGCAGAGGAAAAGAGAATTTTACCAGAGTAAAATTAATATAAATATTTTCGGCGGACATTCCGAGTACATCATGTGACAGATAAGTATTGTTATGCACATTTCTGGAAACGCACCGGGGTAGCTATAATTTCACAAGAGAAAAGTATGGTGGTACGCTGTTTACGGTGAATTCGAGGCTTCTTGTACAGTTTTTCGACGGTTTTCCCCGTCAGGAAAGTTACATTTTAGTAATTGGGACTGATGAGTACAAATGTTTTTTGAGGGAGAGGAAAGGGGTTGCTGGTTTCATTTTTGAGAGGAGAAGGAGAGTGAAGAGGAGGACTTGAAGAATTTTTAATGAGGGTGAAAGACCAACCCGGTCTGACTTTAGAAGAGAAGAAGACAATAATATTGAAATAGTTTCTAGTTTGGAGAAAAGGTGAAAAATAGATATGACAAGTGAGACAGGTGGTGGTGGTGGTGTCTGCAGCAGTGGTGACGGTGGCGGCATAGTAGTTGTTTGGTTGGGGTTATGTTCTAAAAATCCAGTACACTTCTAACTTATCAAATAGATAGTTTTCCGACCATGTGCGGTGTGAAACGGAAGAAATGACACAAATATTACTATTTCATGAAACCAAGTTTTGTGGAGAAAATTCTCCCTAACCATTTGTGTCTCTTCTTTACACACCTATCCATGTACACACGGAAAATACTCCTCATTCCACCAGAAAATTGCCACAGTGTCAACTCATCCTGTCAGAAAAATACTTTAAGAAATTTTTCCTTCTTTCAGAAAATAAGTATCACACGGCTTACGTGAGTGTGTTGTGTGTTTGTAACTAGTGTACTTTCTCCAGCCCTCCCGCTTTTTACCTTACCACCCCCTTAAAGACTGGCAGGAAATGGTAACCCAGACGATGACAGACTGACACATCATGATATCACACCAGACACGTAGGAATGTACGTTGTTTATCCCCTACATTCTTAATCCTGTAATGATTTTCCCCACGAAAAAATAAGCAGCTTGAGATACAAGAAGGAACGTTAAGAAAGGAAAGAAACAGGGGCGGAAAACAAGAGAGACCCCCAAAGGGATTAAATTGCATGCTTTATGATTATGAAAAAGAGGTCCAACTTTCTGAACGAGTGTAGGGAAAAAGAGAAAAAAGTAAAGAAATGTGTTATTGGATGATGGTTCGTGTCAAGTTTCCGCTACTCTCATTTATCTGAATTTACCCGAGCAAAAATATAATTCACCCTTTCTTCTCTACCAACCAGAACGGCACTATTTTTGTTTCTCCTGCGTTCATCCATCCCATCCAATTGGGCGTCTGAAAATAAAAATTCTTTTTGAAAGGCAAATGAAATGAAAAAGAAAATACGACAAAATTTCTGGCTCCAATATAGTTAAAAGGGATAGCTGGTAAGTGGTAACCATCCTCAGAAACAGCCTAGTCAATTGTTGAGATAGGTTGTCGTTACCTTTTTTCCTTGAACTGGATAAAAAATCCATGAAGGACAAACGGGGAAGGGCGGAAGTAAAAGATGCATTCGACAGTAACTCTCAATCAGTATTTGTCCATCAGGAGAAGAATGAGAGCACGTTTGGATGGAATTGGAACACACGTTTGTAATTCACCGACTGGGAGTGAGATGAGTAAAATGCACACACACATGTCTGGTGTATGCATGCATGAGTGGATGTTGTGTGTTGAAGAAAGAAAAGTTGGAGCAAGGTCAGCGAATTCAAACATATCGTAACCATCAACTGTCAAGAAAGCTCCCAACGACCATAAATATCTCAAAAACATCCTTTGCCTGGGTGCGCACTTTTCAATTCTCATTGGTATTATTGCCTGAGACGATGAGAAAATATAATGCAAGTGGAGTAGGTAGTTTTTCAAGAAAAATTCTTGTCGCGTTGAAAAACGCAGACTTTCCCAATTTCTCTTGGTAGAGAGGGTTGGTTCGATTCAAGAGAGAAAAGATTCAAAGGTTGAATTTCATGCAGCGGCGACATTGAAGGACGCTGTTGAAATACTTGCATTATTATAGTAGTCGTAGATACGCTTGAATGTAAGATTGTAATTTATTTGTTTGGTGTTATTTTTCGTAAGTTAATTTAACCTTGATTTAATAAAAAATTATTCTCTTGTGTGTGCACACTCTTCATGAAGTCGAGACCAAAATCAAACTAGTTGCATTACTGTCTCCATACAAATACTGAGAAGTAGACAGCAATAAAGAAAACGAAGCATTTTTATTTTAACGAAATTGCATTATAAGCAACTATATATAGCTTTCACTCGCAACGAAAATGGTTTTCTCTCTGTCGTATTATTTGATTAATTCTTGATTGAATCATATCTCCCAGCTAAATGATCACCATAGTCAAGATCGGTTGTTCGTCATAAGAAGAGAAACTTTGGCGTTTATCAATACCTCCGGTGTGTACCCTGTACCGGCTGCGTCCACTTTGCTTCCAGTTGGTGTTACACAAATTATTAGACTTCATTGGACTACAGTCATTACAGTAGAACAATGTTCTTCTTTCGTTCTCGTTGATTAATAGCGTTAGAGAATATATGACGTTGTTATATTTTTGGCGATGACTGTTCTCTTGAAACTGACGACATTAAAAGCCATAGTCCCGTCGGCCAAAAAACTTGAAAAGGGGAAACCGGAACCATGAACCAAACAAAAACATGAAGAATAGAATTTTTACTTTTTAAGAGAAATTTCTCCCGAAAATTGTACAACAACAACGACAACCCAAGCCATTAAGTTACAGCTTATTAGATTACTCCGAAACAGTGACTAACTTTTCATCAAACTGGTCGTTGACGTTGTCGTCAACGTGGTGTGCACCAACTCTGAGAAAAACTGCAACCAACTCGCCCTCTCCGCCTTTTCTCAGCCTTTCTTATGGTACATACTACTTACACGCACTCAACAAAAGGGACAAAATCTTATTTGGCCCAATATTTCTCTCCACTTTGTAGATGTGCATATAACACAAAGTATACATATATCTGTATATATACACAATTCAATTCATTAAAAAGTTGAGAGATCCGCTTCCTGTATAATTAAGAAGCTAGAGAGAAGTAGCAATTTGAAAAGGAAAAGAAAGAGAAGGAAACTGCTGGAAACACAAAAATAAATACTAAACATTATCGCTGGAAGCTAAATAGCTGGTATGGTGCAGGAAAGAGAAAAAAACCAAGAGTGAAATGTAGAGAGAGACAGAAAGGCAGGGTGGTGAGGACATGCATCCCGTCGTCGATGTCGGTGGTGCTGGTGGTTGATCTTGGGAAGAGAGAGAGTTGTAGCGAGGGAAAAAAAGAAAAAAAGGCGAAAAAGAAAGCGACAACTTGGAGAAAAGTATAGAGGAGGACCGTGATGATGATAGAATCATATGCCAGAAAAAGAGTGAGACAGAGAGAGAGAGAGGAATACAAAGAGAATGAGAAAAAAGCCTTTTAAGCTTTTCTTTTCTCTCTTCTTGTGTGTGTGTGTGTAAAGGAGTCTAATAAGAAGCCGTAACAGAAGCTTCCTTGATGTTTACAACCCACTTCCTTATTGGCGTTTTCTCTCTCACTTTTCTGCTTAAATAGGTTACATAACAAGATCAACTCTCTTTTTATTGTAGAGGAACGAGCTCCTGTAAATATGTTTGTGTGTGTTTGTAGATATGTATGATTTTCTTTCTACCAGTCGTCTACTATTATTGCTTTTATACACACTTTTTGCTTCTCTCTCTCTTTCTCTTCTCAAGTTTCAGTGCTCATCTTTCTTTTTCTTCTTTTCTTATTTCACACGTATACATAGATATACTCAGTAAGTATACTATGATGCAGGCTGGGTGGGAGTGCGTGTTAGCTTGGAAGGCAGCAGTATCATCTTAACCGGGATAATAAATGTATTCTAGTTTTTTTTCGTCTTCTTTTTTCTTATTTCACG
>JAHZNB010002799.1:0-12958 GCA_027744295.1 Callyntrura guangdongensis | reverse complement strand
TTGAGCCGGTATTTCGACTGCTTTGAGCCGGTATTTCGACTGCTTTGAGCCGGTATTTCGACTGCTTTGAGCCGGTATTTCGACTGCTTTGAGCCGGTATTTCGACTACTTTGAGCCCACAGAACAGGGTTGCATTTGTACCTAATAGTTTTGCACGCCTTCTGAGATTTTAAATAAGCAAGAATCGGACCTAACCCCCGTATTAACTGTTTACGTGATAATTAACTATTTTGCTTATTGCACATTTAGCCGACTTTAGCTGAATTGTTGCATGTTTTCTGTGATTTTAATTATGCGAAAATGGGACTTATCCAAGAACCGGATGGGTTATCCATCTGTCAGGATATTGGAGGGTATTTTGGAGTTAACTTTGGAGTGAATTTTGGAGGGAACGACGATTGGTTGGGTCTAGAGTATGCACGTTTTTCTGCGTGCATTGCGGGCCTCTAGTATTCAATAACCACATTGTGTTTGAACTTGAAAGTTGATTTTACTCTTCAGTTTTTGCGAACTTCTTCAAATGTTATTTCCACTTCCGTAAATTGTAGGCTTCTTGTGGGTTCCAATAGAACTCTGTCTACGTCAGCCATTGTGATTTGTGATGCTTACTGTCTGGCTTTTTAAAATGGAATGAATCTGAACGTGACACTCGCAACTTGCACGGTGACTACAATCCCAATATGTTAATTTCATGAACTGAAATTACCAGATATTTACCAAATTCTATTTTTTTCTTGAAAATTTATCGTCACAAGGGACGATTTATCATCGCTTCCCCCATGAATTAGATTATCATAATCTGAGGGACGATTTATCAATACTCCAAGGACGGAAACAATTATCCAATAACCAACACAATATTTTACTGACAAAATATGCGACACCATCGTATTTATTTTTAAAACCCCTGAACATGCATTAAGCGATGAAGCTAGTTTAAACTAGACGCTATAATGAATCGAACAAAGGACATTTAACAACAAGTTTAACTTCTATTACAAAGATTCAGGATTAAATTACACTTTGCGTTGCGAGATTACTGCGTCGTGGAAAGTAAGAACTAACAATAACAATAAATATAATTATTAAGAAGATGGTTTTCTTATGTAAGGTACATTTTTTAAAAGGTCGCCTCGTAGAACATAATTCCTTTTCAGACTTTAATTTTTACACTACTTACCAGGGAAACTTCTGAGGTGCCATGCTACTATCAATTTAAAAAGCGAAACATGTGCTTGAGTAGTAGTTGGCAGTAATTTTCTTAAAATAAACAATTTACTGCAGCAACATAAATAAATATTGTTTACATGATCCACCCAATCACATTTACTGTTAATGTAGATATAAATATTACTAAAACACATATGCTGCTTTTCAATTGATAGTGGCACCTCGGGAGATTCCCTAGTTAGCCAGCAAGATTGGCAAAGGTGGAACTTGTGTTGGTTAGGTGGTTGTATTCTATTCAGATAATTTAATTCAAACATTTGCTTTTGCTTTCATTATACAATTAAATGTAAGAACATTTTTGATGCGTCATGTAAGTTATTGTTGGGGTTATAAATTTTCTTAAATTCCTGTAAACCAAACATCTTTGAACAGTCGATACAATTAATTGTTTTGACTACTTTTCTTGTAACTTTACCTTTACAAAAATGGAGTTCTGTGGAACACAAACTACCAAGTATAAACAATTTGGTAATCTATTATCATGCGTAATATAATATTTGATTGACAGGATTTTCCCATTTGATAAATATGTATTATAAAAACAGTTGAGCCTAGTGTAACTCAGTCAGTTGCCCTGTAGAAATCTTCGAAGACTGTCTGTCTCTTAATTCTTAATTTCGTATCTGCAGTAGTATACACGAGTAGTTTTCTCCGCGGTGCTGAGTACTGAAATACAGCCGAAGAAGCGGTTTAGTTCATATAAACATCTCCACCTTTCTGAACTCTGACAAGTCCCTCTGCAGAACTTGAAAATGTACAAGTCTCTTCAGATAATATTGCTGGCAGCTTTTGTGGTAACAACTTATGCCGGATCGGCAGTGGTGTTTCAAATCCCTGATGACCTGGATACGAATGTAAGTTTGGTGATATTTTATTACTTGTACGTTCAGAATGTTTTCCCTCGAATATTAATGTGAACTTTCTCTGCAAAAACCATTCCCCCAAACAAATCAATACTTTCAAGTGTACAACAATTTTCCGTTTTGTATTTTTTAGGAAATCGACAATGGCGTTGTTACAAATGTCGTGCAGGATGAAAAAAGAATGGCACTAGAAACTAACGAAATTCAGCGTGGTCGTCCATCTTATGAGGATAACGTGGCAGCTGTTGATGAGCTGGACGCTAATGAAAACCAAAGTGATAGGGTGGATTCAACTTCTAAATCATCTGAGCCCATGTAAGTTCACAAATGATTTATTCCAAGTTGCAATAAACTGTAAGAATGCTTATACTGGTCAGAAATTCGTAAGTAACAGCAATTTTTTGATGCATAGTTACCAAAGCAAGGCACCGTCTACACCTCTAGGATATTTTATGGATTTTATCTATGGCTTGTGAGTGATAATTTTTGGTATTTGTTGGCATTGTTAACTTTGTAAAATCGGTTTATACCATGCTCTTTCGAATCTTTCTGTTTCTTTAAGATTTCAGTGGGTGTACAGTAAGTGCATTTCATAACCTACTTTCTCCTGGATGAGGAGTGCTGTGTGCGGGTTTATATTCTAATTGCAATGGATCTATAACTGACACAATTCTTATTATAAAAAAGCTGCAAATGATGACATGCGGTAATAATTTTAACTATTCAACTCAATGCTACGTTTCAGCTAAACTTTTACTTCTCACTGTTTTTAACTAAGATTTTCTGATTTTGTCTATGCCTAAAAATGTGTATAAATACAATAGTAAACATAAATGAAAATTCAATCTTAAGGGAAAGTTATTTGTAGGTGTGGGTTTGCAACCAATCCCCAGTGTGATCGGACATTTTTCGTTCTGTCATAAGTTACATAACAAAAACATAAATCATTTTCATGATATGGCAGAAGGAAATGGGCGTTCCAAAACATAATTATATTGAACATGTAAAATACGAATTTGGACATAATCCGCAAGCGTTTGTCGTCGTCACCCTTTATTCTCCATCTTAAAAAGCATTATATCTATTAACATTTTTGAAAAACCACTCATAGAAATCAACGAAAATGACTGTTTCTTTGTCAGCGCAACTAATGACATTTGTAGCATTATTATACCATGAAATGTTTAATGTTACAAATACGCATACAAAAAATGCATTTTGATTATGAAGTGTCGTTACATGGATGACAGAGTTCAATACGATGGAGGTTTGAGTCAAATAATGTACACATTGAAACTTGGCTGTCAGTGGTAGTAAGCAAAATATAAATTCCATAGGACTCACATTATTGCTAGCTGCTTAACTTGAAACATGAAGCCGTTACTTTTATAATCAACATCTAGTAAACACATATGTTTTGTACACAAATGCATCCTACATGGTCTTGCTAAGAAACCGCATTTGCCCTAAATCCTGCCTATTGAAGCAAATAAGTAGCGTGTATTCGCTGAGGAGCAAAATGCAACAAAACCATCACCCTTAACATCCCCTGTACAACTGGTCCCTGCATACAGAAACCGCTCCATATTTGCTTCCCTTTGTACAGTAATACGGTGGTTATCAAAGAGAAAAAGATTGCGTATTTCTTTTCACTTTCTTCTGTATAAACTGTACTTTAAGTAAACATTGCCAGAGGTTGCCCGTTACCCTCAGCGCTTTTGAGCTGCTTCATAAAATATTCATGACAAGTAGAGTGTGTCTCCCATTAGACGGTTACATGGCCACATGAAAGCTTTTCTGCTCTTCGCATTGTATCCTATATTGCTTCCTTTAAAATACACATACACACATTCTTTGACTTTTCTTCTTTAGAAAAAAATACATTCCCCTAGACAGAGGAGCACATACTTTGAGGAAAGTTTTATATCCTATCAGAAGAATCGTACACGGAGATATTTTCATTCGTTGTGGTTTCCATTCCGTGCGAAGATCGACTGATTGGAATATAATAAATAGTACTACTACTGGGCTACTTTAAGAAATGTACTTTTATTAGGCTTCTTTGGTTCTCTCATTCGTTCAAGGTATCATTAACAAAGGTTTCTCTTATTTTGATTTAATGAAAAAGACTCGAGGATGTGAACACATTGTATTGAAACCGCGAAAATACATATTGTTACAACAAAGCCAGATCCACTGGAGCAGAAGGTTTCTTTGTTTGTACAGACTGCACCTATTTGACAAACTTTCAACAATTCTGTGCCTACCTTCAAATCAAAATGACGTACAGGGATAGGTTAGATGTAAATAATTTAATTTTACATCGTTCAACTTTTACAAACAAATTTATTTCTACATTCTACTGTATGTATCTTGAGATTCCTTGTTCTTTCTTAATCACTAAAAATATAAATGGCGCATGTTATTTATTACGTGTCAAGTGGTACAGGTGCAGATTATACTACATCTGGTGCAAATTATACGAGTACTGCGCTGTTAGCTGTCAAAATGGTTATCACCATCCTGAAATCCTGAAAGCTGCGACGTCAGAAAAACGCTGTTTTTAAAAACAACTTGAGCAAGTTTAATTTAAACGTAAAATACGCAATTGAACTATTAACAATATTTTTACCTTCAAGTCCATAGGAATTGTGAGGGTACGCAATATATGTTTTTACTTCCGCTCACAAATAAAGACATGCTAAGACATGAATATATCATACTATATTATTCATGACGGAAGTGATGTTACACAGTCTAATTCTTCATTTATGTTTATTGAGGTGAGAGTTTCACTGTATCTATATATTTTTGATTTATACAAAAACAGTCTAAGAAGTTGTACACGTAGCTATGTATATAAACACCGGTACATTTTTCATTTTCCGGGAGTGCGTCCATAAAAAGAACGTAATCATACACATACAACGCGTTGATATCCGACGAAACCACTTGTGAATCTCTCCACTGTAAGCTCTTTTGCTCACGGTCACGATAAGCTTTTCATCTCATAGCATAATGCCACGGTGACGCTGCTGCTGAACGAAGAGTGCGAGAAAGATGAAAAAGGAGGAAAACACATGGGATCAACTTATCAACACCGACAATGGAGCGAAGCAGGAACAGAATGCGATTTTTTCTCTCCTTTTTTCTGAGAATGAAGCAGAAAAGGAAAAGTCTCATGAGGTGTCAGAAATTATTCAACCATTTTTTCACTGCATGTGCACAGTCTACTACTATATACTACATGGTCTAGGTACTTGTATTATGTATATTTATATGACAGGTTGACTGTAATTTTATTAGCATACCTCACACTGGTTCACCTGGTTGTATTTTTGTCTTGCCAGTCAAAAGTAAATATCACGAACAAAGCTAATAAGCTTGCTTTGTCTATGCTTACGTTAGAGTCTGTGTTGATAGTATTTTTGTTTTGCTTTCTAAGGAATCCTTTATCCTCTAACTCCAACCTTACCTTCCCCCACCCGAGTATATCCTTTGAAGGAAAATTCAAAACAATTCATGTCTCTAACTTAAATTTATTGTAAGGCAGTTGATTAGAGTGCCATGAACGTACCGGGAAATTGGTGACATATTGAATAAGTAGCTAACTTTCTGTTTATTCTTAATGTGATATTCATGAGCAGGTCAGGAGTCAGAAGGTAGAAAGAAGACGAGAAAGAAAAAATGTTTATACTTTCATGTAAATACTTTAACCCCTCTCCATTCCAAACCAAGCTATATCCCCACAAACATCCCCCTTGGCTTCTTTGATGCCCGCAATGTAAGGACCGTCTCTTGAGTAGAATGCCTTTGTGAATGTAAAGTAAACCAATAGTAGCAACGTGTCTGCAGTAATGATGAAGAAACTTGTAGGGGGTTTTCGTTGACACCCATGTGTGAAAAAACAATGCGAAAATAACGAAACGTCTCGTGTTCCAAATTGTCCAACGGCGTCACCCAAAAAAAAGTGGGAAAATAAGGCTAGAAAATTGTCGTGTTCCACTTGAAATTTACCCCTGTAGCAACATGAATGGCATATTGAAAACAATGATGCTTTCTCCATTGCAGGTGAGTCGTTAAATGTCATATAACTGAATTTTACCAGAGTGAATGTATCTCACCCTACTATTCTTGTCGTCAGACAAATTCCTATAGTTTAACTTCGGAAAAAATTGCTTCACTGCAGGGGTAAAGTGAATAAAAAAGCATGTTTGGTATTTCATCTACGGGTAATACAACCTTAGTATATGCCTGTTTGTTGTGACCTGTTTTCAACTTTACTTTCTTCATGCCCCTTTAGATTGTATGCTAAAACTGCTTTATGGTTATGATAAGACATTTTCCCCAATTTACTGATATATACAAACTTACTTTGAGTCAGCCCAGAGAACACCGCTGACATGACATGACATTTCTTATGGTATCTTAACTCAACCTAAGTATAATATAATTTTATTGCTGAAAGCCTATGTACATTTGACATTCTGTCCCGCTGTATAATGTAGCCATTCGTGTTTCCCATATACTATTTTCACTGGTTGGCTTTTCGCTATAAGCCGAAATTGTATATCAAAAATAGTAACATAAAAACAATTTTAGACAAATTCGTTATATGCATTCTCTTTTAAGTTTTTTGGTTGTGTGATTGCAACTTTACATTGGGGTAATGGCAGCTAGTAAACAGGAAAATAGTGATTTTACACCTGCTATATGCATTGCATACTTTACTAGGTTTACGCAGGCACCAACGTGCAACGGTATATTTAAACCCAACGGGTTTTTACTCCATTCTACCTAGGTTCTGCATGTGTTTAAGTCGTGGAATACTGTAAGAAGTGGCGCAGGAATTGGTTGACTGTCTGGAAACACCAACAACCGAAGGCAAAATTCAATTACGTCTCCGGACGATTTTTGTTCTTTACTTAAGTGCCCCAGCCTCAGCTCGACTGGTACATTAGTAGTGGAATATGAGGGTACATACATCCATAAATCCAATTAACATACCTTTTCCTTGCAAATTTGAGAAGATTGCAAAAAGTCTCGATCATGTAGCTGCTAGATAGTAAATGGTAGCTTTAGTTTCTGGAATACGTTATATGTATATGACAGGCGACAGTACTGTACGTACAGTTTGTTTGCATTATTCACTTTTAATGAAGATGCATTGATTCCCAAAATTGTTGTACTCTATTCATATAGTTGCCATTCGTATCGCGTACAGATGAATCAGATCACGTCTTTTGGTTGTGATTATCATTGACAAGATTATGCAAAAATAAATTGTGTGAACTATAATAGAAGACAAACTAAAATACAAGATGGGAAATGGGGTACTGTCGAAGTCAAGAGAATTAAAAATAGATCAGAGCATCAGAACAGATCTTGGTTCCGACAGTAATTTTACGGCTTTTAATGTACAATGCGAACAAGGCTTAACTAATTGTAAGTCAAACACATTTCATAGACTACACCTTGTTCCTGCACCAAATTTCCTGACAACGGAAATAATAGCAAGAACAAAATTTGTTTCCATTTGTCTATTCCAGTCACCCTTGCTTCCGTTTTTCTTGTTATTTAAAGTGTGCTTCAACTTCGTATGTGTGCATTTTACTTGTAAAATACAAAATGAAAAATATCTGTAAATTATGTGCCGATTTCTTCTCCTTGTAGTATAGATTTAGTTCTTAGAATATTATATATTCCTACACCAGATTGTGGAATTAGTTTGAACAATTTCGTGAGTTTTCAAACGACTCGTATGACAAAAACGACTAGATGATGCTTTTCTGTCGTCGTTTCATACTTATTTGCCTCTCCAGAAGGCAACACTTGAGAATTTACCATTCCACATATCTCACGCATCTCACATGCTATATGTAATAGCAGGTAGTAATGAATCAGTCTGCAAATTCTTCTTCTTAAAAATATTGATTGTGTATTGAGTTGAGTAGCTCATTCATATTTTTATACTGTAAGTCGTTGTACATGACTTCTGCTTGCCTTAGACTTTATTTTCCCGTATCCTTTAAGGCTATGTATGACTATTCCGTATTTGTAATGCAGAAAAATGAATTTTCAACTTCTTCTTTCAAGTGCTGGACTAATAATAAATACCAATGAAAGGTCTCCAAGATATTCATCGTTTTTAGTTCTGATTTTACTCTATTATTACCTGTCTGTGTATATGTATATATATGTTTCACTCAAATATTTTAGCCTCAACCAATCGTTCCTGCTACAGTCGACCTAATTATTGAAAAATCTCATGAAATTTAGGTGGGTTGTCTATAAATTCTTATTGGTTAACTCAATTAAATTACAAGAAAATATTAAAATTTATTTTCATAGACTAAAACCAAGTTCACCAAGAATCGAGGAGTCTCTTTCATTTCTTGACATACTAATGTAATTCAAAATTGAAATGAACTTCAACTCTTTCCCTAATTTGCTTAACACAAGTCGCTCAAGCTTGTCAATCTGTGATTCATCATATCATCATCGTCCATCTCACTTGCTGCATAAAAGCCACACATACTTAAATTTATCTTACCCCAATCCTCTCTCATTCTTTGTAGCAGGCTGGTTCATTCTTTAGAAAGGAAACAACCGTTGCATACGTTAAAAGCCAACGTTAAGGTTGATCATTGCAAAGTGGATACCTTTATCTACGCCGTTACAAGCTACTACTACTAATAATAAATGGCACTTGATATGTGATGTTTGACATTTCCCAAAAAATTGCTTACAGACGTTGGAGGAGTGTCACATAGTACCTGGAATTTTCTCGAGTAATAATGATACATGTTTACGCAGGTAACAAAAACTTTTTCGTTGTATTTATAGAGCCAAAGCTAGGACTCGTATATATGTACACTTACACAAAGTTTCCCTACCACACGGAGAGTTTTCTTCCATGAAAATGCTAGCAGAAAGGATCACAGGATCATAATATCCTATATACGAAAAAATTAAACTAGAAAGCTTCTTTTCTAACGAGAATATGAGAAAGGGAAATGAAAAAAATGAAATATACACGATAAACAGGAGCACGAGGAAAAGGCATGGATAGAGTGAAAGTATCAAATTCCCCCTTATCACTTGCACGTTTTGTAGTGTTATATATTTTAAGGGACCAAGTAGGCCGTATGATAGTCTTCCTGGAATATGGAATATCAAATACCACTCGACCCAAGATTCAGTAACACCAAAAAGAACAAAAAAGGATGGCGTTTGTGCCACTACACAAGTCATTTTTGCAGAGAATTTTAAAGGTGAATGTATGTAGGTACCGTGACCCGTGACACAAATCAAGAGAAGTGACAGATTAGAAGTTTATAAATATTTTTAACGTAATGTATGTATTTTGTTTCCTTTCAGTTTTCTTTATACTATGTGTTTGAATACTGATAACAATGAATAGATGGGCGCATTTTTGCTGAATTTCGATGTGTATATATTTCATAACATCAAACATAAGACTGATAAAAGATTGCATGCACAAAAGGCAAAATGCAAGCGGCAAGCTTGACATTATCAAAGCCGCCGAACGAACACGTTTAAAAATTCATTTTTCTTTACTCATATCTTAAATAATCTTTAAAATGTCAGAAAAGTAGTACATGGTTAAAGGCCGTGGATGTACATAGCATCAGAGACGTGGAAGTGAAATGGTAATTTTGGATAATGTTAGTAAGCAAATCTTCAAGAAAACAGAAAGCAGATATACGTCGGTCGGTATGTCTAGTTTGTTTGGATGCATGACAGAAACGTAACGGTTTTTGTTTAAAACTGGAGAATTTTTTAAATAAAAGATGATTATATTATGGGCAATGCTCTACTTACGATTAGAAGGATGAGTTTCTAAAAAAATATATGTTTACAGCTGCAGGCCTTGATTGTTTAAATAATGTAATGTTTAGATGCTTATGTGTATTGTTTTATCACCATGTCATCAGCATCAAAATTTTGACATGTCGATATGATATGACAATATCGATTGGTAAGCGGATGTTTCCCCATTTATTATGTAGATGATTCTTTATTTAAGCCGCCGCCAAAACATTCTTTTCAAACTTTCCATTTGGCTGTCGTTTCTATGAAGGGAAAATTTGGTGAACCCGTGTGACATTTGTACATATATTGTTTCTAATTATGCTACGAGTGCGAACGCTTCAAAGAAGTGTCGGATATCGATATTATTATCTTCCTTGCAATTTAAGCAAATTCTGTGAACGTATCACTACCCTGAAATAAATAACCGAAGATATACACTACACACATGTCACAAGATTTTAAAAAAATGAGCCCAACAAAAGAAATTCTGCCATTAGTGCACTATCTCAAATCAAATAAACAGGAAATATCCGAGGTCATCCATTTGACATGAGATAATGAGCTTTTCCAGAAATCGTATGTAACATAAACATCAAACCTTATGCTTCTTCATGATTTGACTTACAAAGTTATAAACAGTTGCTCCATTTCTTCAAACTTGTATTTAATTATAGGATTGAGTTGCTTAACGTCATTAGAAGCATTCTAAAGGGTTATTCTGCACAAAATCTATTGTGAGCTTTTTTTTAAATTACGCTCCGATGCATTCATATTTTCTATTCATAGATTACTGAACAGAAGAATCTGTGAAGAAAGTGAGTCAATTTTGCACTTGAATCGAAAATATCATGGAGCGTAGTCCAAATTGGGCACAACTGTACTTATTTTAAGAAATTTCATGATTCAGTTGGCCTCATACATGAAACATGTTACTTTATGACCTACACAAGGTTTTTGCACTTGAATCGAAAATATCATGGAGCGTAGTCCAAATTGGGCACAACTGTACTTATTTTAAGAAATTTCATGATTCAGTTGGCCTCATACATGAAACATGTTACTTAATGACCTACACAAGGTTATACACTAGGATTATATTAAGCAATAAGTAGTTTACGCAGTGGTTATTTTATTGCAGTGGAGGGTTTATTTCTAGGATTTTTTAAAAGTTTTCTGAGATACCTAGTCAGTAGTGAAAGTTTTGCATGTTGACAAAAACTCATGTGCTTTAGAACATGTGTAAGTATGCAGTGTTGCTAAATAAAATTAGATAAATTTCTCCATTGACTATAAGTTAAGGGAGCAATTTTGCAGATTGTTACTGTCACGCGGATGTCAACCAATGTAAAGAGTGATGATAGGTTTCACCAACAAAACATGTTTTTAAATCCAACAAGTCACACCGATTTCTGGTGGCGTTTAGCAAGTAGCATCAAGCCCAATGAATGAGTTACTGATGAATGGAAAAGAGCCAATATTATTGGGATGATGTGATGATCTTCCACGAGTTTAAGACAACTTTCTACAAAAGTTGTGCAACTTTTGGCATACACAACTGGGAAATCGCTGCTACGCGTGTACTGTAATGCCACCGTTGAAACAATCCATAGTTTGAATAGTAATCCAGTTTATTACTTACCTAAAACAACAAAAAAAAAACAAGAAACAATTAATTATATGTCAAAATTGGAACATTAATGACTAAAATTTCTTATATTGTGGATATATAAGCATATTTACTTGTGAACCATGACTAGGTATTCATATAACCTCGAAGTAATACTATTTATTTATCCTTTTGCAGTGGAGAGATTTTGTGGGTGGGTAAGAAAAGAAACATCATTGTGCCTTAGAAAATGACGATGACGTCATAGCAGTTGCCCTCGTCAGAAAAGTATATGGAAAGGCTGAGGAACTGAGGAAATGGAATTAAGGCCTGATAATGAATACGTTATTATTCGTCGTCTGGAATGTCGAACAATGTAATGAAAAAATGTTCAATTGAACAAGAGCGCACACTGTAAAAAGTAGCTCCAATGTAGCTGAAAGTTTCAAAAGCGACAAAGGAGTAGGAGGCGCATAAAGTGGGAACGGACAAGTAGACTATTGAAACAAGCAGAAGACAAAACAAGCAGAGAGACAAAGAAAAAGCATCAAATTGGTTGCTCCTTCCAGCCAGATGTGTGGCAGGGAATCCTGGTAAACGATTTTTATGAGGCTTTCACTATGTGAGGATTCCCGTCATTGCCTGGTGAAGAAGAAAAGAAAGTTACAAAGAAAGGGAGCAAATGAAAACCTCCCAGTGTATGGTTGCTATCGCATTGTGTTCATGTAACTTGCGTCGATATTCTGTGTCATAGATTTTTCTATTGCCAGAAATGATACGACGACATTGGTACTGCCATATGTGGGTATATGCACTGTCTCCAAAATATTGAAAATTCAAGCCTCTCAAGAGGCAGGATGTGTACACGTTGCACAACAATTAAATGGCATAAAGAGCATAGTAAACCTTTTTTCGTTCTCTACTTCTTTTTCAGTTTTTGTAATGAAAACCTCATTTCCGGAGAATTTTATCATATACAAGTTGAATTCCTGTTTTTTTAACTAACTGTATTTCCCAAATGAAATAACGGCACGAACTTTACAAGCTACATTGTGTAATGATTACAATTAGACCGTTTAGCAACTGGTGATTTCTGGCGAGCTAGAAATGTGAATAATACACAGCGTGAATGCGTGATTACAAACTCCTGAACGAATACTCAGGGTCTTATATTAAAAGAATTTGATAAACACAATGACAATTTGGCTATGAAATATGCTATCCTATCATGTACTCGTTCACTCTTCAGTTTAAATAGCAATCTTTAAATTTAAAGTTTTAAATTTCATTATCACTCAATCCACTTTTATACCATTTCATTTCACATTTCCAGTAATCTGTTGAAACGTCCTTTATACTCTATCATTATTATTGCTGATTCCACTGCCCTGGATTAACGATCCACTTAGCATATATTCTTACA
>JAHZNB010002798.1:0-27055 GCA_027744295.1 Callyntrura guangdongensis | reverse complement strand
CATATGTTGTTTTGTTATGCCCTCTAATCATCTTTGACATCATGACCATTTTTCTGATCAAGTTCACTTTCACCGTATAACCAGTGCTGATAAAGAAGCTTCGTTAATCCGCCAACAGTCTACACAAGCGCGCGTATTATTGTACAAATGAAATGAATGTCAAGTCTCAACTCCCAGTGGACCCATCTAAGCATAAAAACCGAATCAACCTTTCCGCTCAACAGAGTGAATGTTGCGATTATCAGCCACATGATAAACAAAACTACACCCATAGGTTGTGAATCTACTTACATCGATAAAAGTCCATCCCATCTCGACGAAAACGTAATAATCGCAAATAAAGTTAATGAAGATTTTCTTCTCGTTTGATTTCCACAAGGCAATAGCTGAGGAGAACGGAATGCATAAGGATATATACACAGCGAAGCTTTAACAAAGTAAATTGAGTATTAAAGGTTTATATTAATGCAGCCTAGTTCATTCAGCGAGATCATATGTACTGCAGATAAGAGCCATTTTCCCTCTTTTTTTCTGTTACGCTCGTTCACAAAAAATAATGTTTTTTGGTCCACGATCCCCGACTCGCCAACACCACGATGCATATAATGTACAAAAGTACATAATATTATACTGTATTATCCCAATAAAGATGGTAAAATAGCCTCCATTTGCCGACTGGTTGGTTTGTGTGCTCGTAATACAAATGGGATGACCTAGGCCGACCTTTCCTCCTTTCTCTTTCACTCGCGCTTTCTGTTCACCAAAGCCGCAGAGCTAGCTTCATCGCTTGCTCCTTCTAGTCAACCATCATCACAAGGAGTCTACTTTTACCAGGCAGATGCCAGATAGTGGCACTGCCACTACCGTTTGCCTTTGTAGGTATATATGTGTGCATTCAACTATTACCAAATATTTATAAGATTTTTTTCCCTTCTGCTTGGCCAACGCCAACCCATTGCTGCGTGTGTGCTGTGTACGAGCTACTTAAAGCCTCTTGTTTCTCTTGTGGAAAACACAATCTTTTTTACCAGTTTACATGAAAATCTCCCGTCGGCAAAATTGTAGGCATGCTACACAGACACTCACACCAACATACTCACTTTGAGATACTTTGTATTTACTTCGTGTTGCTAATACCTAAACTTGTTCCTATTATAAACATACACCCGCACTGCATTATAGCGTCACATACTATTCTATGGTGCAATTGTTTTGTTTCCTTTAGGCAGGATCCAATTTAACACTTTTACTTTTCGAAACATGTTCACCTTTCGTACATTTTAAGTGCATTCAAGTGAGGAAGCCTGTGACAGCCTGGGCACAAGTGAAACCACAAATTCTACCATGTATGTACAAATACAGTAAGTTATTTTTTGAAACTTATTTTAGTGTACATGTGTATAGGTATTGTAAATTATATGAATTTCTACCCGAATTTGCAGCATTGTTTTTATGGACGTTACGTTTCATGGTGGTCTGTAAATATTCATAACATCAAGCTTGAGCACATGTACTAATTCTGCTATGCCGTGAACAATAGCAAGCTGGATATTTTTTGAGTACCAGAAAATTAACGTAACAGGACAACATAACAAAAGAGTGAACGATGAGGGTCCCTCACACTTCACATTTTTGCTACTTTTTATACATGCCTAGCGTGGAACCTGACAGTTATACGTATGCTCCCAAAACAGAAACATGATCGTATATCAGCATCATCATATATTGATAAAATAACTACTCACTTTTTTCCAGCTGAACTCGAGTTCCCTTCCCTTCATCAACACCATTTGTTGTTATAATCAATGTTTTCGATATGCCATACATGCACATACAGTGAAGGCACAAGTTTCAATGTACATATTCATATAATTGAACGAATTGGATTAGACTTTAACTTAAGTGTACGCTTGACGTAACAAACTATACGTTGTGCCCAGACATTATGAGATCATCAGATCACATATAATCGTCTTTATTAAAAACTATATTGCTTCAGAATATAACTCATAGAGCTTTTTGCTTTGTATTTGCTTCTCATGTCCTTTTTTGCTCACCTACTGTGCAGTTTGACAAATAAGCGAAAAAGAATTCTTAAAAACTAAAGCCAACATTATCATCAAGTAGGCAACCGCTATGTAGATTAGTTTGGTACACATCAAAAGCCACACACATTGATGCATGATTATCCGAAACTGTGTGTGCACTCTGGTCCTTCATCTATGCGTAAGGATGATAAAAATATGTAGCATTAATAATAATAATAAAGGTTTACGATGGGAAGAATGAAAAGGGATGAAAAAGAGAGTGCTTTTTACGTTTCTCATCTGACTGTCATAATTTTGTCACAGTGAAACGTAACAGTTACGACGAGCATCATATCATCGGCATTCTTATTATTAGTAGTGGTGACAAGAGGGAACAAAACATGGGGGGAGCATATAGCTACTCTCAGAGGATCATTGTGAATGATTCTACCCAGAGAGTGTAGCTCCAGCCAAGAGTATCCTATTGTGAGTAATAAGGATGTTATTCAAGTGGTCTCTCTCTTCCCATCCTCGCCTTCCTACTTATTTTGTCCTCTCTGTATGGATCTTCACTCAACCCAACAAATGGCTAAGCTCCATTGGATTTTCGATGACATTCATTCTCTCTTCTTCAATGAGCCTAGCTGGGCAAGTATTCATACAGAGAAAATATGTATGTTCGTGCTTACTGTTGTGAAAGATAATGTGATCTTTATTGTATCATACATATTTGTTTTTAGTTTCAACTGCAACGCTAGAAGTTTTCAACTTTAACGAAGTAGCAGCAGAAAACAAGCCTGTCGTCACCATCATTGTAAGCTCTTGTGTCGTACCCATGAGCTAGAATATAATTTTAAATTCCAGTCCATATTAGTATCAGTTGTATCACTGCTTGGCCTTTTTAAGAGTTGTCGGCGAAGCAAACCCCGTTACTACAAATATCCAACTCTACGTCGTAATTTTGCAACGGGAATGACGAAATGGCACTTATTTAGTTGGCCAAATCCGTTCACAAAGTAGGTAAAAGCGTAATACGATACTGTCGTACTAAATCATTGTCCGTATTAGCATGAATAAGTAGTAAGCATTGTTAACAGTGGCATCCTTTTTAGGGAGTCGGATAAAATCACTTGATTAAGAATAACTAATCGTAATGATCTTTATAGCTAGATACAAAACGATAATGATGAAAGTTTTACAGTTCATTGTATGTAACAGAGTTAAAAGCACAATGATATCATGTGCAAGAACTTCTGCTGAATAATATGTTGCCACTGACCATGTAATGTACACACCAAATTTTGTTTGCTCGCTTAAGTTTACTATTGGCAGAGGTATAATGGTTATGATGCACCAAAAAGTGTGTGCATTATGCTATTCAAAGTTTTGTGCATGAAACAGTGCATGTGTTATATGATTGTGTGTGCAATGATTATAAGCCCGATTACCACATAGTGAGTACTTCCCTGTGCTCACTCAGTATGAAATAGTATGGAAAAGTTTTATATAGGTAAACTTGTGAGTCAACCATTTGGAGAATTGAATAATACAAAATTCAAGTAATGAGAATGCACATTGGAAAAAGTATGTAGTGGAAGAAAAGCATGTGCTCACGAACAAATATTACGAAGTACATAAATGAAAGCAGGAAATTTTGTAAGAACTTTTGCCCCTTTTACCAAGTTGTACGAATCCGCTTTCCCAACTTTTCCATTTGTATGTGTGGCTTGACATGCATACGAACATAAGTATGAAAGGATTGAATGGAAAGGCAGTTATGAGTAGTAGAACGATTAGGAAGGAAAAGTATTGTTACCCCAAGTGGAAGTTGGTCATTGAGGCGAGATCGCTTCCGTCGTTTGCTTGGGATGTGAGCGTCAAGTTGTGAAGCGGCTGAGTTGACATTGTCGCGAGACGACTGAGCACCGGTTCTCCCTCCAACAATACTGCCCTCCATTTCCGGTTGTCCAAGAGAAGAAGCACCACCAAGACATGGATTGCTATTATTAGAAGGTACAGCGACAGAACCACTACTGTTTCCACCCGTGTTGCTACTTCCACCACCAGCAGGAAAGGTCAGGCCTGTTCCAGCTTGACTACCGTGGAGAGCTGAAGAGCCACTATTTCCGCTCGGTTTAGAAACCAATCTCCGTAACCAATCGGAGAAAAAGCCTGGAGGAGGATTCCCAATTTCACTCATGTATGATGGGGTGGCTGCCAAAAGCCTTGAGAGAAAGTCTGCATGATGTTTTAACTCCGCTGGGCCACTTGAACCACCAACATTTCCACTTGCACCAGTGACTGCTCCGGCTCCCCCAATAACCGAACCACTTGCACTCCCAGCACCTCCAAATCCTAGACCGGCCAAACTTGCCGACGCAGGCGGCAAGCCTGGCGTTGGGCCTGCAGCACCCCCTCCAAGATTTGGAACGAGTCCAGGTGGCAATGAAAGGCCTGTTGGTGGATAGCCTCGGCTGTCAGCTGAACCACTCGCAGCTCCGTTCATGCTCCTCATATTGAAATCGCCCTGTATTTGTGACGTTTCACTACGAACTATTATGAAAGAGAACTGTTCGGTCTGTACTGCTTTGTTATCTCGGTTTCCCTCGAACTAGCTGAAAATTAAAAATCATACACATTTTAATGACATAAATATTACAAAGACAATATAAGCAGAAAATATACTAACGCCTGATTAAATCAAGTGAACATTTAATTAGTACGACTACCCACATGAATTCATCTTATTTTGTCACTAAACACATCATTTTCATGAGCACTCTTTAAGCATGTTTGATTAAGCGCATGATTTTCTCAAACTTGTTGTGTCGATACAATAAAACATATCTTCTTTAGATTCCAATTAATACGTTTCTTTGCTAAATATTTTCTGGTCCCCATTTTGTATACATATGCATACTTTAACAAAAATACGTAATAAGTAATGCCCATTTAAGTTCATTTGTTGTGGCAAGTGCAACATGTGTACTCGCATTCGCCTGTTAGGCCACTTGAAGTGTACGTACAACAACTGTCATTTTCGCAGCAACATAATAGCGTATAGCTATTTTGCTAAAAGGACATTTCCTTTCAATTCCTTTTCGTGCGGACACTATGAGATGAGTCAAAATGCACGAGTGCTGGTTTATTTACCATCAGTAATCCATATATCTCCGATAATAATAGCAGTAGTACACATGCCTACATGTTTACTGCTTACACTTAGAGATAATCACAGCACACCATATAACAACACAATAAACACAATACACAACCCATAACTTTTGTGCGGACGGTCGGTGAGTGAGTGTGTTTATGAGAACAGCTCATGGAGGAAATTTCCCAGACGTAAATCCACACAAACGAAATATACGCCGCGAAAGGGGAAATTGAAAATCGGATTTGTGTACGAGCTCTTGAACCACACTGTAACTACTCCAACGACGACTAGAACAAGACTACGGCTACCATATCATCTTCCGCAGTTTGTGTGACAGGGGAATGTTTTACACGCAAATAAAAAGCATGTGTAGGGTATAAGCACAGTAGCTTATAATATATATCTATATCGGCTGAATCAGACAACGTAAAAGTACAAACGGACTTACTGGTTGTGTGCTATAAGACCCCCAAGTAGCGTTGAGTTGTACAAAGTTGGAGGAACCCACGTACAAAAAAAATCGGGTGTATGTGTGTATACGTAGATTGAACCAGCTTGTATTTTTTTCTCCGGGTGACAATGACAGTAGAAAGCTGTCAGATGCAATAATAAGAGCCGACTTGATGCACAGCTTTTTTCAGTAACTGCATTTAAGTCGGCTTACGTGCTAGTTAATGTATAAGTTGTAAAGCTAACAGGCAATTCTCTCCATGCTCATCACAAAACGTATTATAATGTACTAACAGACACGATATTTACCTCCACATAAATCTTCCAACCCTTGTGTAGAAATGGAAGAAAATCAAATCAAACATTGGAGGCTTATTTCGATACAAACAAGCTTATGTACAAGCCAGGCTCAATACTACACATTCGTAATTTGTCCTACTCTGTAAATGTTTCACAAATTGCAAGCCTACATAGTTCAACCAGATCACACACAGCACTCTGATTAACCACACACACAATGAATTATGAAACAAAAACTGCTTTCCCTGTTCTACGAGTGGTTCTGGTACGATATAGATGACTCAGAGGAAAACAGGTGCCATACTATTAGACGGAAGCCTGCATGCAAGCCAAATTATTTATTTTATTTTTTCCATTGCAAATCCAGATTTACTCCCGCTTCCATCCCACCAAATCAATAATCTAAAAGTTAAAGAGAAAAGTAGTCTAAACTGTTACTGTAAAAGTTTGAACAATGGTTTCTCAGGAGTTCCAAATTGTCAGAGCAAAAAAAAAGTTATTTTTTCCCATTTCACAACGCATCAATACACTACTACTACTGCTGCAAAAACACTAGGAAAAAATGTAAACCATTCGTCTCACTTGATCTTACTTTATTTCCCTTCTCTCAACAGGGACCATGCAATGCACGTGTTGACAAAATGATTGTATAGAAAGGACAAAAAAAAACTGGAAATAAAAAAAATGTGGACTGCGGTTGCTTTTCTTTTTTTCCTTCCTTCTTTCCTTTCTTTCTTTCTTGTTTAGACCTCGGACTCCTGCTGTTTTCCTAAAGGAATTTTATGCATGTCATCATGTGATGAAAAAGCAAGAACACAATGTACCACAATAAAAACGGAATGGGTTCAGAAAAAAATGCTTTAAAAATCTACACTTTCTAGCATGCGGTCTCTAAAATGTTATTCCTTTTTCCTTTCACTCACTCAGTCATACCACCAGTTTCTCTCTTCTCTTTTTTCCCGTGTACCCACTGCTGTGCACCTAGAGTAATGGTGGTGGTAAATGTATCAGAAAAAAGAATACAAAAAAACTGTTTTCTTTCTCTTTTGGGAAAATGTTATTGTTACACTTCAGTGTATTTATTATGTCTTCTAACTGTGTATATATGCATGAAAACAGAGCATTGCAGAATCGCTTTTGCCTTTATACGCACACACAACAACGGAGAGAGAGAGAGAATGAGAGAGAGAGAGAACATCAAGGGCTTACTAGCTCGTCTGCTCAGTTATGCCTTATTACTACCATTACTTTGTGTAAAGCTCGTTCCCAACATAAACTATTTTACCATATCTCCGTGCTTATAATGTGTACCATCCCACTTTTCTCATCTTCTCTTTATCCGGCTTTTCCATGAACAAGAACTGTTACTGACTGGTCCCATTTTATTTTACATTTTTTATCCAGTTTGATGCGTTTTAAATGGAGTCTTGATACAGGAGAAGAGATCAAATCGATAGGGTAGTGGCAAACTAAAGCAGGCATCAGGCCACATTCTATTATTTTTCTGGGAGTCAGCAACAGCAGCAGAGAGTTGTGGCAAGAGGAGCTTTGGTGCGTGCTACTGCTGCTGTCTGTATTGTACACTAGTTGAGAGTTGAGATGTTACTGCGAAAGTGTTACTATTACTCTCATTCTCTCTCTCTCTTTCTCTCCGTCTAAGGCAAAAAAGTAAGTAACACACTGACTGGTGATAGCAGTGGTAGGGTTTATGGATTGTATTACAACACATTATATATGTATATTTAACTGAAACTGTGTGGTGAATCTATCAAGTTTTGTTGTACAAGATTGTATTGTATTTTTGTGTTGGTTTTAACATCAACAAAATATAATACGTTACACATACACATGGTAGAAAAAAGTGATGACGCAATTGAATAAAACTGCTCACTCTTTCAGTTTCACTCTCACCATGAGAAGAAGCAATATGGAAGGTAATAGCGGTGAGAGTCTGGAAAAGATTAGAGGATGGAAAAAAACTCGGCTGCTGCGGCTGCTACTTCTGCTTTTCATAAATCCATTTATTAGGTGAAAGAAGAAAGAGCGACTATTACGCAAAATATACTTATTGGCTGTCTCACTGAGGTTTGTTTTGAGGGAAAGTTTTGCTCAAATTTGTAAGATGATAAGATGTGTATTTACTTACAAAAAACAAGGCATTGCATATAACTTCGTTATATTTTAGAAGCTTATATTGTAAGGAGCTTTTGGTAAAGTACCAAGTATAAAAACGTGACCAAAGACAAAAGATTAATGCAATAAATTTTGGGCAACGTATATAAATACATCAATATATTTAATGTATAATGTTTTACTTCCGTCTCATTAAGTATTAATGCGTAATCTAGCATAATAATAGGAAGCTTTTAGCAACACTCCCGTTATAAAAGTTACATTATTTAAGCTGCCGTAAATATTGAGCGTTCAACAACAAATGGAAACTAGTTAATACGATGACTTTTTTCTAACAAAACAATCAGCAGAATCGTCGTGTTACCTATCTGTACATGTTGGATATTTATCGAAATCCCCCGTAAATAGTTTATGGACATTTCATTCAATCAATTTAAAACTGAACAGGGGTAAGAAAAACACTGCCATATTATTTTTGAAAGCAGTATTCACACAACAAACTCATTCTCATGTCATTTCATCTTATGACAGCAATTTATTTCGTCAAATTTTAATAAAGCATATACACTTTTGGGTGCTGTAAACATTGAATCCAATTTTCTTTCAACTTAATCATGATTTTTTATTAAAACTCAAAACCATCTGCGTCACAACAAGAAATTAATGGCGAAAGACAATAAGCGGGGACAGTGGTTTTGTAATGAGCCACCTAACGGAGCCACTCAGACCTTCCGTTTTGCTGTTTGTTGTACTCGGAGCTTTGGGACCTGCCAGCGTAAGTAATAACTAAAGTGTCTGCATCCACGTTATAATTTACTTGCCCCTTGGGAGCACACGCAAAACGTTAGAATGGAAAAATACGCAACTTCTTTTCCCTCAGATGAATTTTCACCGTAGCCGCATGTACCCAAGACCTCCACCGAGAATCCCGGCGTGTGAACCACTCACTAAAAGTGGACTGCTGCCGACTGTGCGCGAAAATAAGGCAATAATACTAATAATAATAATTTGGAAGACGCTTAAAAATTCAGATTTTCAAGGTAGGGAAAAGACATGAAAGTAGACATTATAAATGGCACTACCACTTTTGTAATGTAACACCGTACAATGTGGTGCATTGGTTTTAAAGAGTTTTTTAATGAAGAAAACAAAAATGAAAGAACATGTTTTTCTTAAGGAACTTTTCCTTGTCAAATTTCATTCCATATATATATAAGAGACGCTATATTAAAGGATATTAATATGATTACGGTATACCGCCGGCAGAAGTGTTGTAGGAGGGAAAGAAATGGATGGAAATCTTGCTCAAGTTTGTTTATAATTCAAGGTGATTGATGTAAGCAGCTGAATCCTTTATAGAATGCGGTTGTGAGGTTTATTCTTTACGTTATTAAAATCAAAATGGCAGGAGTTGACTCACTTTCCCTGTGAGGTGTTAGCTTTCCAATAAAATCCCGCAAGCATTATTATTATAGGAGTTTTTTGGTATTTTCCTTTAATATCCCGCGAGTATATATAAAATACTGCCAAGTTATTATATTCATTAAACACAAATAATTTTAAGTAAGCATTTTGTGGTATGGTGAGTTGAAAGTCAATTAGCAATGAAAAATCGCTATAATAAATCCTNCTTTAATATCCCGCGAGTATATATAAAATACTGCCAAGTTATTATATTCATTAAACACAAATAATTTTAAGTAAGCATTTTGTGGTATGGTGAGTTGAAAGTCAATTAGCAATGAAAAATCGCTATAATAAATCCTACTCTTTGGTGTTTGTATATATTATTCATTTTAATTACGCTGAAAGTAGCTCGAAGGAGAAAAACCAGCTTAGGAGTTGGCGGCTGCACAGACAGAAAAACAATCAGTTGAAATGGAACGAAAAACGACAATTTTTACTTTACTATACCGTCTCTCAAGGAGGAAAGCAAATTGACAATTTGGTCAAATGAGTCTTGGGCTGGGTTCTTCTGTAGTTTCAATTGCTATGTATTTTACACACAATGTTCCCAGCAGGGTTTCAAGCGCGCTATGGAAAATAAAGTTGGAAAGAATGTGAGCGGTAACTGGCTAGTAAAGTGAAAGTAAAGTAAATTGGTATTGTGTCGAAACTCAAACCACTTGAACTTCTGGATGTGGTAACGTCATAAAGTACACGCCAGCACTGCACGCCCACATACCTGTTTTAATCAAAACTATCTGTTATGTACATAATGTACATATTTTCTTACTTAATAATTGCTTGTTTTATTTTATGTGATATCTATCCGAAACAAAATCTAATTACGTACTTAATTAATTATATTTATTAATAATAATTTGTCATGTTGTAAAGATATTACATATAAAACTCCGCAAGACCTTTGTTTGTTTGCGGTTCATATCTATTATTGTCAAATCGTGTGTCAATAAACAGTGTATGATCTCAAGAATAAGTTATACCTCAAATACTGCTTTTCCATTAACGTCATAAAGTACACGCCAGCACTGCACGCCCACATACCTGTTTTAATCAAAACTATCTTTCTATTATGTACATAATGTACATATTTTCTTACTTAATAATTGCTTGTTTTATTTGATGTGATATCTATCCGAAACAAAATTAATCTAATTACGTACTTAATTAATTATATATGTATTAATTATATATTATTAATAATAATTTGTTATGTTGTAAAGATATTACATAAAACTCCGCAAGACCTTTGTTTGTTTGCGGTTCATATCTATTATTGTCAAATCGTGTGTCAATAAACAGTGTATGATCTCAAGAATAAGTTATACCTCAAATACTGCTTTTCCATTATAACAGTTACGAAATGCGGTTCATGACACTATATACAGCGGTTTATTTGTTGCCTCTGTGATTTACACATCACGGGGGTAAATGTACTTAAGAAAATATTAAAAAAGTTATTTTAGTTATAACCCACAAATAAATATCTCTAAATTATGACAATGCATATATACCTAATTGTACTTAGAAATTAAATGTATGAACGTAAATCAGCACTGGTACAAGATTAGTAACTAAAGTTTGTCCGAGAAGAGGAAGCGGACTGCTTCTGTAGTGGAACGACAACAAAGCTCTTAGCTAAGTAAACGTAACCAACTAAAGTACTTTCCATTATTATTAAACATAAATATTCAATGCCTACGTTAAAAATTATTTCATGTGGGCTTAAACCAGGCTCCGTTATAAAATTTAATATTTTATTATTATTAATATTATTATTATTATCATTATTTTTATTATTATAAAGTTTTAAAAACTTCCATTGGAAGTTACATTCCTACACTTTACTAATGGGATTCAACTTATTATTACTGTAACTTCCTAAAAACTTTCTAAGCCATAGATAGCTACATGAAAATGACTTGAAACGTAAACGTGTGCCAAGTTTCCAACTAGAACCATGGGATCTGAAAACAATGGGTAATGTGCATGTAGAAATAGGATACCATACCATTAGCTAAAAATGAAAGCGAAGGATTCTCCGGTCAAAGGGTATGACTTGATGTGCCATACACGTTTTTATCTGGCTTTATATGTTCCCCTGTAATTTTAGTACTTTTCAGTTGTACCACCCAAATCAAGACAAACTGATCCCAAGTTGTGCTTGTACTAAGGGTAATAATATCAACCCAACTTGTTATGTATTCATTTGCGTCAGTCATGTAATCATCATTCATGTGTGTCACTAACATGGTTGTAGCATATTCTTCTTCTCTCATGAAGTTGAAACATGTTTCCTCTTGATAGATCAAATTTCAAATATTAAGAGCTTTAGAAAAAATATTTCAATGTACGTAAGTTATGCTTATATGAATGTATGCAAATATATGATTTCCAGTAACTGGCAACATATATCATTATTATTATACCTATGCATACAAGTCGTGCATTTTTGTTTACCTTTATACTTTTAACAATGTAACAAATTCACTATAGATTTACCTAGTACCTTGTAGATTTTTCCACCAAACCACCCATCTAACTACCTATCGTCTTCAGTTTCCTTCCAAATCACCCACCACAACTTTCATTACGGAAAGGATCAACAAGGAGACATCTAATGCTGTTCTCTTTTAATAAGTACATATTACCATTCCTAGCTACCTGGCTCTAAACTTGTCATATGTCCTCTTTCCCGTCATCGTCGTCGACTTCTTTTTCATTTTCTCTTCTCAAATAGACAATTCAGAAGAAGAAAAATGTAGTAGTGCTACTTGCTTCACTACTTGTGTAATCATACCCCACATACAAACACAAGTACATTATACGGCACCTGCATATACACGTATATGCAGGCACACACTTGTCGACACAAGTATCACTTGTCTTCCACTCGTCTGAGTAGACTCCATGCTGTGAGTGAAAGATGTGGAAAGGAGAGACTTTATTAAAATCGATTGATACCATCATCATCAACATCAGCATCATCATCTTCGTTTCCTTCTTTTCTTTCTCGAGCACAATATACAACCAAGTCCCCTTTTTTCCTTTATGTAAAAGAATCCCCCTCTCTAATAACCAATGTATATTTCACATGTAAATATACCAGGACAAGTATACGTTACACAAACATATAGATCAGGCCTTTACGTCTTCCTCTTCAAAGAACACGACGCATGCATGCATACTCACATATTAAAATATGAGCCAGTACGAGAGACGACACGAGAAATGAAGAAAAAACTCCTCCCGAGAAAAAGTATTAAGCTGCTTATTTTTTTCTTATACAGGCTCTCGAGCGATACTGATGATGGCGTTGTTGCTTACTCACTGGCTTATGCAAAGTTTTTAAATATATTTTCCAATAATAATATATCACAGCAATCCTTTCACTTTGTTAAACTTCGTCATTCCATTCTCTGTTTCCTTTCATCATATCAACAACATCGCCTTCGTCGTCAGCATCATCATCATCATCATGAATGATCGCATTATACAAGCAAGTTCTGAGAACCGAGATGAGCAATAATGGAAGTCGAGAAAATGTAATAAGCGTGTTATGATATGAGCATGTAGTATGTATATTATAGATTTTTAAATAAAAAAGTTATATTATACAGGTTTGTACGGAATATTTTCCCAAAGTGGTAAGCATATCGATAAAATATATAAATTGTATCTAGTATACAGTCAATATAGTGACATCTTACGTATTATTATTATTATTATTAATTATTATTATTTTTTAATAATAATGAATTTTATAAAGAGTGCACAACTTTATGCTTTTTCATGTTAACGGACTAATCAAAAGTTAGTAACAGCAAATGGTTGATATTTTATATCGATGCAACAAAAGCAAGTCATAAACTTCAACAATTTGGAAACTACTGAAATGAATGTATATATGCTTGCATCCAAATAAATTGTAATATGGTACTTTAGAGTTTTTTTAGATGGTTGAAACCAAAAAAAGATGATAATATAATGTCAAGATTTTCTCTCTCCTTTTTTGAAAAATATACTGCCAGCGACAGGAAGAGTATTCGGATGTCTGCTCGCTACAACTTAGTTATTCAGCTTTTCCCTTCACTCATCATCTACACTCAAATCAATGCTTATTTAAAAATCAGTCAAGTGGAATATACATGTTACATCTCAATCGGTTACGGTTATTCTTCAGGGAAAAATTCTTGTTGTGAATACTGGCGTGACGCAGAAAGAGCACCTCTTTGAATAAAAATCATCATATATATTTGGCAATTTATTAGTAGACTGTATTTATATATCAATACATGTAACAAACTCCTTGGTGTTATATATACTGTCAGACAGTAATGATATCATAATCATTTTCCTTGGCTGTGAATATACCAATCCGGGAAATGAAATCACAGCAAAAATGTATATAACCGTAACCTATTATATCTTTCTATAGTGGTAAGTGCACAAACAGAATTATCTATCAAGATAGAAGTGAAAACGTATATTACATCCTACATTATTATTGCTGCTTAATAAAGAAAAAAAAGTGAAAGCTTGCTTCAGGCACATCCACGTCGTTACTCATAAAATGCTCCAATGGAAGGAACGAGATGGAAAGGCAGAGAAATACGTACCACTAACTAGACGAAGGAAAGAGTTGAAAAATTGACTGGTTGGGTTCAATCCATTTCCTGGTTGTGTGGTTATATTATTACATCATTACGGGGAAATTTCAAAGTGAGAGAAGCTTACATAAAAGCAGTAAGCAGAACAGCACAACAAGAGTCATCAACATCATTCGCATCATCCAACAACCTTATCAGATGTCACAAGGGAAGGAAGAAGAGAAGACACGTAGGAAAAAAAGTAAAGCGTGAACAAAACTTCTACTCTTCAATTTTTTAGTATATTCATGCATATCATAAGATCTACACGGCGGTACGACATGACCAAAAATATAGCAGCTGTGCTATACAATTTTTTTTACTGAAGTATATTGTAATTCAGTTTTCACATTTACTGTTTTCGACACAGTCCGGAAATTCATGTATACCTATTGAATGAAACACGAACAAGTGACTTGTCGATATACTATGACTTTTAACAAAGTTATTAACTACGTAACTGTATATGTAACTGTACCTTATCAGCATCTCGGGGAAATTTCATAAGCATAAAAATAATTGTATTTTTCTTGTATTACTTTCCTCTAACAAAATTACAAGGCTGTGAATCTCACATAAAAGTGAAGCAAAACTCTGTTGGCAGAGGACAAAAATTAAATAAGGAATATAGGGATGGAAGTATCGGTAATATGCATATTATCATCACGATGGGATTTTTCTCATGTCTTCGAGTTCTCTTTCTCGTTAATACGGTAAAGTTCCAAGGATTTGTAGCTAGTTTGTCGAGTTTCTATTTTTTCCTATGATGGAACGCTCTTGATAGGGACATGCTCCAGGAAATGTGTATAACCAGATTTTTACGCATTTAAAAAAGAATTTTCAAAGGAAGAATGTAAACCCCTAGTGCATACGTACAGGGATAGTGTACAAGAAAAGCAAAAGTCTGAGATAATTTGCTGCTTGTCACTTGTCTTTTCCCTGTGAGATAATGGGTCTCAAATGATGATGGCAACTGGCAACCCTTTTTTCGTTAACAATCACACACGCTTAGCGAACAAGCATTCACTCACATGATCGTGTTTGAGTAGATGAAAAAAATGTTTCAAATGCTGGTAAAGCCCCTATACATTGTCCTGATCGGATTGCTGAATTTAAGCATTTAATAATAATAATAATAATAATAATAACATGGAAAAGCTAACAATACACAGTTGCAAGTTCTGGCCGGCGGCAAGACGCAATACACAAGCCACCCTACACACCCACCGCCGTCGTCGATTATTGCCTTCTAGCTGATTACATAAAAATGTACATGTATATTTATATAAGTTTAACAACTTTACGTATTTCCTACAAAGTAAATGTCTGTGTCTATATTAAAATACATTCTTACGCACCAAGTTTAACGGGCACAAGTACTTGTAACAATAAACGGTACCATTCAAACGTGAAAGCTTCGTTTGATATAGTCAGATAGGCAGTGTGCGAGAGAGAAAGGATTTAATGGGGATGCAAATTGATTTTGAAAGAAATCAGTGTGGATCGTTGGGGGTGCTTTAATGAAAATTGGTTATTTGGCTCCTGTCAGAAATGTCGGTTGCCATTTCCCTTCACTTTTATCTGCTACAACTAGGCGCTGAGTGAGATGCTCGTAATTTTATGCTTAAAACTTTTCTCCAGATTTTTGCCTATAATGTGTGTACTTTTTTCTCGGTTTTGTCATCCGTCGCGTATCTAAAAAAATGAAAAAAACGAGATGAAAAAGAACGTGTGGAAAGTGGAATGAATCCTTTGGACATAGGCAATCTTCCTGCTTCCGTCGAGTAGATCCTTTTGAATATACAAATGAAGTTGACATACTTGTATGGATTTTAGTATACGTTTCTACATCCTCAAATATACTCGCTTATAAACTCTAATAATATTGATGTAAAAGACAAGGTCTAGCCCAGTAATGTAGGCAAAATAATCTACCTCCTCTCCTCTACTTTCCCTGCTCTTGCCTTAAATGAACCAAGTTTTTCTTTCGTCGAGAGAAAAAAAGTGTGAGGAAAAATGAAAATAATGAGGGAAAGTGAGTATGTATTCAGGAACGGATTTCTATAGCTTATACGCATACGGACGATGACAAAAATGGATTTGAAAGGTAGGCAGAATGAAGCCAAGAGAAAAGACAAGAAGCGAACGTGCTGTGTGCTTTCCAATTGTATGCCAAAGTGTATCCTCATCGCGCTAGCTAAAAAGTAATCTAATTGCTTTCTATTAGTTTATAAGCTTGTTTGTACTTTGTACTACTTACATTAATGCCAAAACGAGAGCTTACGTGGAAAAAACGCTTGTCAAGACGCACACACCGGAGTATATAATCACCCTGGTATATGATAAAACAATGAATGCACATGCACAGGTTGATATACTAACGGAAGCTTAGAAATTGCAGACAAATTCAAATTTACATCCATTTGATCCTCATAAAACATGCTTCGATGAGCACGAAACTTCCAAGAACCAACCCGGCATGTAAAAGTATAATAATAATAATCACTTGTGCATACGCAGGCATATCGTTCATTGTGAAATTCATTATGATTCCATGTACCCTGTATATTCTACCAACAAGCTCCCCTCCCTTTCCCTCCATAATTTACATGCAGTTTTTTTCTCTCCTATTGTGGGATGCACGCTGTAATGTATATATTATAATGACATCATTCCTGCCTTCAGTATGTAGTGTGTGTATTATAAACCAGTGAATGAACGGATGAAGATATGGAACACAAATCTATCAGACTTTCGCGTTGCCCCTCGTTTGCGGGTGTAGCTGGGATTGTAAGAACGCTACATGTAGACCAGAGTGTGTGTTTATAGGTAATGCCATCCTCGCCTATAGTTTATATGACAAGTGGAAATCTAAGGGGGACTCGAGTCGATGGTGTTGTGTTGTTGAGAAACAGAAGCTGCAAGAGCTTTCCTCTCACTCAGTCAGTCACACCGTGTCCGCGCAGCATCGTCCTAATGATCGAATTAATGTAATATAATATTCCAATTCTAATAATTCTAATTCCAACCCGTCGAGTTTCACACAGTTATTAATAAATAAAAGGCACACGCTCCAGAGGTCCTCATTACACTGAGCGCCTGGTTTGTCAGTAGGCATTCAGCCAAGCCAGAATGTTCTGGATGGTGAGGATGATGGCGTGAAGAATAAGAAACGTGAGGAACACCATTATAAGCTGTCTCTTGAGCGACCCTAACCGCAACAACAAGCGATTCAAATTCGGCTCTTGGCTGCTCCTATAGTGCACAAATCTCTCCCCAAAAAATCTAACGCTCGTATATAGCGTAATTCTAGACTTGGTTTATTCATAGAATGTATTAGAAATAAAGCATGACTGAAATTGTGATCAGGGCGTCACAACATGTATCAAAGGCTTATAGCTTCTTATTTTAAGCGTTAAAGTTGAAATAAATCTGAGTTTAAATTCCAAAAATGTTGAAGGAAAATAAAACAGTAAACTATATTTCCATGATATTCATAATAAAAATAACAATAGTGGTGGTACATCAACACCTTGTTTAATCAGATAATTGATTAACCGTTTAAGTTGCTGAACTGAGGTCCTACACTACACAACTCAAATACGTATAAGAGCTTATATATTAGTATTGCATATATACATCGTCTGTCAGAAAATGAACAGCTAACTAGGATGTTGATGTGTACGTCACTTTTTCTCATAGCAGTTGTCTCAGAGTTTGCTCATCTCATTTATCTTTTTGAGCATTCAGCAGTTTTCTGTTCCTAGTCTCCCAGCACAGTGCTTACAAATTCCCTAGCCAATCTAGAGTTGTAAACACCGACATGAATTCTGCAAAAACCTCACCACTAATATACAGAGTTGTAGAGTTTAGCTTCTCCTTTCACTCCGTGTCCAACCACTTGCCACATTGTCTAATGCCGGAAATTCCGTTTGCCAAAATTGTCGGACGTAAAGAAACATCTCTTCCCAACTAGGTACGTTTACCACATATACAAAACTGTAAATTTTTCAGTAAAACTCGAATTTACTTATGGACGTAGCACTGATGGAAAATATATTGATAGTTTTAAATGATAATTACAGACTACTTCTAAATTGAGAATAGGATGGCTAGTTAAATGTTGTTAAGTTAAACTTGGGACGGGTATTTGTTATCGATGGCCAACAAGTTCCCCTTTCACACACACACATTTGTTTCGTGCTAGGGTATGTGTTAAAAGCACATGCCTTAAAACCATATATAGAAAGAACAACGTTTTGAAGTTCGAGAGCAACGCTTCCCAGTATTAATTTTGTGAGGAACGGTGGCGGATCCGGTCTGTAAATTCATGATAAAAGCTAAAGCGTCCGAAACACCAACTACTAGCTTTGCTACACGTTAAAGTTTACTGCCATGATGTAAGCCACGTTTTTCTCTCTGTAAAAAGTAAATATATATGCTTATATACTCCTTTACTGTCACCAAATTCGTCACTCGTGTAACAGGAATTCATCTTTGTTCTCGATTCCAAAACACAAGCGATATCCTTCCTTACATTATATTTGTTTTTACTGCTTTTAGTATTAAAAATTTTACAGTGGAAGTAAGCAACCACCTATGATAGGTAATAAAACAAGTTTTCTTTGTTATAAACAGTTATTATTGCATCAAAACAACGACATTCTTTTACGGGCGAACAAATATATGGATATTTCTCGCATAGATGAATGAAGCGCGTCTTTCACTTCGGGTTGCGAGCGAGAGCGAATACGTGCATTTCTGTACTTTGTCTACATTTGTATTTTTTTTATTTTTCGTTTTAATGTGAGCACTGTTGTATTGTGAATATATTCTCTTTTCTCCTTCCGTCTCTGCTTTCTGTCTGTCTGTCTCCCTCTCGCTTCTCTCATCATGTAAAGTTTTACACATATATAAAACACATTTGAACGCAAAACACAAATAACAATACAAGAATATAATGGGAGAGCACAATGGGCCAACCTCATCCATACAAATCATAAGAGGGAATAGGGTTGTTTGCCGTGTGGCATATGATATTAAAGCCCTATGGGTCCCTAGGCCATGCAAGCCACCATCATCACCATCAACCAAACAAGTATAATATAAAAGGCAAAGATGATGATGGCGGTATACAGACAATATCTATGTATGGACCAAGACCAAGCTATTACTTACCACCGCCACCATCACCACCATCACACTACACTGCTGCTGTTGAGGGAGAGAGAATGAAAGAGAGCGAGAAACGAGGAAGTGTGAACCCTATGGCAAAATACTTGCTCACTATATATTCTTCTCTTACTTGTCAGTAAAATCATGTGCTATGCGTGCAACGTTTTCTCTATTCACAAAATCACAATATACAAAATCCATCCGGCATCCTAAGAACACTCTATATTTATATGTATCTCTAATATCATCGTCAGTTTCCCTTCTTGCTGTGGGCTATATAAATAGCCACAATGGCATACTCCCTTACAGTAGTAGTAGTAGATAAGACAGTGCGAGTAGGTAGTGAACGGAGAGACTAGAAGTTATGAGAACGGTAAACACCAACAAGGCTTCATAGCTTATGGGTAGAGTGCTAGGGCGTAATCCTTCACTATCTAGCTCACATTGCTTTTCATTGTTTGAGTCGGTCCCACCATTCCCTTTATATTTACTTTCCTCTTTCTCTCTCGAGTTCGCTTGCTACTTCGCTTTTTATTTGTATACACATGCAACTCCCATTCATACATATAAAGCTGTTTGCACGACAGAAGAGTCGTAACCTAATAATATGTAAATTTGGCTCATTACATGACACAACTCGAAGTGGAAGAGTAGTTACGTTGACTGTGCGGACGGATGGATGGCAAAACGCACATCCATCCATAAAGGCTGCGGTAATGATTATGATGAGATGAAACCTACTGAATAAATGTATACGTAGAGGTAATTGGTATGCCCATATAGTGTATATACTTATTTATTTAATACGTGCGCAACCTAGAAAAGAAGCTCTGACAGGGAGAGAAAAAGTGGGATAAAGAGGTGAGTCTTGTGTTTGGCTCCTTTATACTTTATATTGTTGGGATGTGTTGTTGTTGTTGTTGTATTCTTCTGTGTATTATACTCTACCTAATGTGTGCATAGAATAATAATCTATTCTTGTCAGGATCTCTTCCTGCCTCCTCATTTTTTCCGTGCAGTACAACTTTTGGTCCATCGACCAAAATGTCGTGAAAGAGAAAAAGTAAACCCTTCGCTCGTCTGTTATCATCACCTACTGCTTGTACTGAATCCATAACTCCATGGACGATTCAATGCTCGGTCCTCCTGCCTATAGCAAATTGATATGACTTTTCAACTGCTGAATGATTACACTTTTGCCTGCGTTCCCCAGAAAACACTGTAGACAAGAGTATTTCTTTAAAAGGTAATTTGAAGTGGCACGAAAGTATTGTAACTACCAAGATCAACTTTCTAATCATTGAAATCCTGTTATATCCGTAAAGCGTCTATATCAAAGTTTTAAATTACTGTAAAAGTATTAATATTAATAGTACACATGCAGCTTTACATTGGAAAATAAACACCAATAAAAATACATACACGTGTAGTTAGCCAGCAAACGCTTTTACCATTTTGACTGTTTGCGAATGTGATTGTATTTTCTATCCCGCAAGAATTAAATATGGGATGAAGTTTTGTTTGACAAATGACATAATGGTATCGGAAAACTGTAAAAGTGGCTCTTGTGTGCCTTTGCAGACACAAGAAACAACAGAGTAGTACGCAGAACTGCTTATAGCCCCGAAGATAAAACGGAAAGGGAATAGACTAGCGGGGAACGCCGACACGAACTGCTGCCACAACAAACATTCTTATGGGTTGTGTTGTGAGAGACAGCGGATTATTATTATTGAACAAACGAACCATAAACTTTCCTTAATTCTCCTTTCTACACAGTAATACGCACACACCGAGCAGAGCGTCTCACTCCTTCCTCACAGAGAAAACTACTAGACTAGGGATACAAAATAAATGCGGAACAATTTATGCTGTTCCACCTTCGTGCCCACTAAAGCGTATTCATTCTTTGGACGTACAAATTCTTCAAAAATGCAAACTTGGTTAGGAACAAACGGTTATGGTACAACGGTTTAAGTTAAGACTAAATACAAGGGGAAGCTATGCGTTCAAGTTCATTTTCCTTTTGCTGCCATCTTCTCTGTCACATCAGAGCAAAAGAGACCAGTTACACAATAAATAAATAAACAGCATTACAAACGCATATAAGCTCTCTTTATGTTCTGCATTTAATGTATTTTATATTTAATGTAAATTATATATACTAGTGTAACCACATGTGCTTCAGAATCTGGGTTTTTATTGAATTTTAACATCAAAGTGCAGGGTAAAACTGTATTGTACATTTTTTTCGGGGAGCTTGTTTTACCCATATAAACGTTATACGAATTCTCACAAATGTTCTATTGTACGTCGTCTATACTACTTGATAGGATTAGAATCCACACGCTCTGTTAAGTCCTCTTCAAACTTTACTCAGCCAACCCGTCCAACTCTCTTCTCTCAACTGTTTTCTTTGCCTTTGTTTGTATGCCTCATTCTTTTGTGCAATTGATTGGACTAAAATACTAAAAAATTATCCAAACTAACAAGGAGTATTTGGATAGCATATAAAGAGAAAATATCTAATATTTAAGTATTTTACGGTTAGTGTTGGTCACACAAGCATGAAGGCAATATTCTGATTACTGCTTGGTGGTTTAGGGGTAATTATTACCACGACTTTTGTTAATGCTTAGCTCTCATCAGTCTATATGGTCATGTTTTATAATAACGTAGTAGGACGTAGCCGGAAAATGATAATGTGAGTGTCTACATGACATCATTTGCTTCGTACAGCAAGTTTGTCCGTTCTGATTACTAGATAGTAGAAAACCACATGCAGGGTGGTGGAGCCGGGGTCACCATGTCACAAGAGACTGAATCCAAACACACTTTCCATTTCCTTTCGTAACTTATCGCCACTGCATGAAGGTATGCGGAACAAAATGACATGTCAGACCACGACACGCTTACTATAAAAAATAAAAAAACAAATGCACGTTGTTGTAGTAGACTTGGGGCAATGGAAGATTTAACTTGGAAAATTTTGAACTTTTATCTCCCATGAAACTCATTAAACTGGACTTACAATAAAATTAGTAAAACCCTTGTCACATAAAAAATTAATACAAGCTGGCATGCCGAACGAATTTGGATTTGTTTTTGTGTCACGCGTGTGTGTATCTCTCTCTCAACATTTTTGCCACCGCGCCAGAGAGTGGTGCATCGTGCCAACAGCTGCTTTTGGGCTCAACACTTCGATAGACATAAGCGGTATCATAATAGGAAAACTAAATAATCAAGAGTTGAAGAGAATGAAAGCGGAGAGAAAGGGAAAAAGAGAAAGCGACGACGTGGTTGGTGGTGATGGTGGATGTTATGCTAGTTGTTATGTTGTTTGTAGAACCATTGTAAATTGTGTGCAGTGTGCTCAAGAGATTCATCTAATGAAAGGAAAAGCACAAGAACAACCACATCAACGAGAATTACACAACAAACTAATTTCAGATACCAATGCTATTGAAGCTGCTAGAAAATGTGGTGCGGTGGTGGTAGTAGTGGTGGCAATGGCTGTTGCAGAAAAGTACTAAAAGTAACTGTATGAAAACTGGTCGCGGTTCTTTTACTAAAAGGCTTCACAGAAAGCACTCTACTTTTCCCATATGCTACTGCTGAAGATAATAATACTGCTGTGCTACCAGTCAAACTCTCAGTAATGGCAGTTGCGGTACAGAAAATGCACACGTTGTGTTGTTATTTTTTACTCATTGTGATTCACTGTGTATTTGCCATCAACTAACTTCCCATCAAACTCTCCTCACCCTCGATTACTAGAACATCATGAAACGTTTATAGCCGGGTCTTTGTTCACTACAACCCAGCCAGATATAGGAAAGATATATGAGATTTCTGAACTAAACACACTGCATATTTAATGTACACTGCCAAATCTCGATTTGCTTTTCTTCTCTTCACACAACCCTTGTGTTTTTTTACATTGTGGTCCAGTTTTTGCACGGGTGTGTGATGTGAACACATATGTATGCTTTGCTTAGGTATGTTTATGTGTGCGGATTTTTTGTACATATCTAATGAGAAATCGGTTTTGGCATTAGTATTGCCGTTAACATTACAGATGTCGACAACTTGAATTAACCAATCCCACGTTGTCTTCTCAATACATATATTCAGACAAGCCACGCGTAATATAATGTGGTGGTTATAGACCCGCTTGAAAAATTACATGTTTAGTGAAAAGAAGAAGGACAGGTACAGCATATAATTTGGTGGTGAAACAGAATTTATCAATACATAGGCATGTGTTGTCGTAGTAAGATTCGCAAGTACAACTTAGCCACTCCAGCCGCCCTTTTCCCCCAAGTAATATGGTAGCCTAATATATGAAAATGGTGAACGACATTTTGAGAAGTGGTTATGAACGAGTGGCAATAACTGGAAATTCTCTTTTAGTAGAGCACTTGATAGGCTATTTCAACAGTGACTGACATGGCAAAACCCTTGTGTTTTTCTTTGGCGCTGGAGCAGTTATACTTTTTCTTAATAGAGCCCCCCAACCCACACATACATATTTACATCATATTAAAGCTGGTCACACATCAGCACCAAGTGAAGTGGCTCGTTTCATCATCATAATCATCATCGTCATCATCAGCCATATTATTTTTGTGTACCGTTGAATTAGTGTCATGTTAAAAAAGTAGCAAAGGATGGAGTCACAATAATAATGTTATACAGAAAACCGATTCCAGCTTTCAACAAGAACTCTACACTAATATAATTCTGAACGTAGTCAGTATAATGGCCATTCAGGTTTGTTTTCCTATTAGGCTCCACATGTAGAGATATCTCGTCTATTCGCATTATATGATGACGTGTTATACTCAAGTGGATATAGTTAATAGAAGCAAATAAGAGGGTTACAAATTTATATATAAAAATGCACGGTTAGACAAGAGAGTTTGGTAGGATACACATTATACCCACCTCTTCTTCTGCCAGTACAACCGCTTGGGGCTTCCATCATGATCATCATCTTCCTCCCCTTCTCTCAGCGTGTATACAGTATACACAGCAATGCAAATGTGTTCTTGGAGAGACCGAAGAACGAAGAAAAGCCCTTAAGCTTTGAGTAAACTTAAAACTTCATTGTTGACCAAGGTACTTTGCTCACTCATATGGAATGATTCACCCTTTTCCCTTGTTGTAATTTCCTCTTGTCTTTCTTTATCGTCCTTTACTTAGTGATGCATGCATGTACACATACCATGCGATATATATTAAATGAACGAAAAAGCTTTCCATTCCGTAACAAACAGGATATAGATTCCCTTTTCTGTGAGTGAACACTGAAGGATCTTTCTTTTCATGAGTGGCCCTATTTTAGCTCAAATCCATCCTTTCTCTCTATACATGTATAATATATACACAGCAGACAAACTTATATTCCGTGTACGCATATATGTTTTCCGGGACAAATAAATTTATATCAGTTTCTTGAGCGTAAAAACGGATAGATGTTCTGTGTGTGTGCTTCGACTGGGTTGCCTGCCTATCCTGACTACTTGAAGATCGTGCTCCTTGCGACTTGCAACCTTTTGTTATTTAGAATGAACTTGTAAATTACATGGGTGTTATCTTTCGGTTCCTACTTCGAATAAGCACTGCAACATATTCTTCAGTTGTGCGGAGCTGTCTGTAATTTTCGCTCATTTATTTAAACGGTCGTGCGTTTCGCATAAGTATGTATGTGTAAACGAGCATCACAAAAATACTTTCTAAGTATCGTACAAACATTTGAGGATTTACCTTCTTGGAAACCTGTAGAGAAATAATCTCTTACAGAGATGAGGGAAAAGCCAGCCTAAAATTATTACATCAATTCCGCAGTTGGATTTTAATATAAATGATCAAATAAATACTGTAAACCCCTTCTTTCTGGTTGCTACATATATTGAATAAACTTTTGCCGCGCTCGCATACAGATATTCTATAAGTAATACAACGGGTATAACCTACCATCTTCTTTACGTGATTACACGTTGTAGCGAACGTGATTTGTTTTATTACCCCTTTCTTTTAAGTGTGTATAGTAGGTACATGTACGCCTACATATTTCACGGTGAATAATATCAATGAGTATATTCTCCTTATTCTGTCGTTCTGTCTTTTCAACTATATGCTCTGAAGCCTTTTAGCCAATTAACCTGAATTTTGGCACACACCTTCCTCACACCCTTGGCAGGGTCGGGCCCAAATTCCAGCGTCCTAACTTTAACTGTTGTCGAAATAATTAATTTTTAGTCAATCTTTCCTATCATGTACTGTTGTGTCGTCGCCCGTCGCGTTCGTCATTGTTCGTTTTACTGTTACCTATTATTGTATTGTTATTACTGTATATTGTTGCTTTTCATGATTTTGGCGTTTTACAAAGCTTAATTAAACGTGTACTATTAATTGAGGTGACATTGGAGGTGATATAGGCAAAGGTCATGTTGGTAGTGTTATTGTTATTGAATTTAGGAAAGAATGATCTCTTTGCACGTAATCTCCCCTAAGTATTAACTACCCCTTTGATAATTATCTTTTTTGCCAACTGTCCGTCTTGCAATATCCACTTGCACGCACTATGAAAATGCAATGTGGGCAGTGATATTGATCATTCGCTGCGTACAAACGACCAAACCACCACTACTGACCTTTCCTCCTCCGTGATATTAGAAGACAGCAATAACGAAATGCAATGGTAATGCATGTGCATTGCAATGGCAGTCAAAAGTAATTTTATTAAACGAGACGATTGAAACCATATAACTACTGAATCCAGCAGAGAACACTATGATCACACCCGCCGTATTAGCTTTAACATTATATTGTCAGCCGGCATAACCTCGTCAGCCGACAAGCCGATTTTTTTGTGCCCGCAAATTTAACTTTGACTCTTTTTCAAATAGTGTTGCTGGTTTTCTGTGATTTTAATTATTTGAGATTATTCGATTAGTGGGTGCTTTACTAGCAGGATGTTTCATCATCCTACGGGTTATCCTAGTTTTAGTGTATATTTGTATGTAAGTAATTTTTTAAAATCAAGAACACAAAGGAAAAGCTGAATACATTATTTCGAAAAACAAAAAGTGGAAGTTGTTAGCCTATCTTTGAAAAAATAAAGACAAGCTTGATTTTGTGTGACTTTTCAACCATGTAAAGTACACATTCCATCAAATTTCTTCTCCATGCTCGTTTGTTTAAGGGTGAAGGCGATGGGGATGGTAATGCAAACTGCACCGGGATTTCTTTTGCAGCAGCAACAGAAATGTTTGAGAATACTTTCTCTTTAGGGAAATAAGAAGCAAAACATCTTTACTTTGATGTATACATTAAATTTGCGCGTGTGCCTTAGTTTAACTAACAATAATTTAATGAAAGTACGTCTACATTTTAAATAAAACCTTTGTTGATGTATACAATGGTTAATAACAAAAATTTCAACGTGATTAACCTAGCCAAATTATTTCACGCTACTCATGTATATATAAACTGAGTAAAACTTAGTATGTTCTTTGTTTAAAATGGAAAGTATGTACATCTACACTGCGAAAATAAAACGAAAAGTTTATTCGTATTAATATAAGGCATCATAGGCATTGTCAAATGTACACAAGAAGCAAAAGAAAGTCTAGAAAAGAAGTTGATATGTAAGTTAGCTGAGCCGGGATGATGTGAAAGTAGAAAAGAAA
>JAHZNB010002797.1:0-15534 GCA_027744295.1 Callyntrura guangdongensis | reverse complement strand
GCAGCTGTGTCTAGGGAAAAGACTCCAGAGCCTGAAAAAGTAGACGCGGCGGTGTCGAGAGAAAAGACCCCTGAACCTGCAGAGAAAGACGCCAAATCAGAGACCACTGCAGCAGTGTCAAGAGAAAAGACACCTGAACCCATTGTGAAAGACGCCACTCCAGAGACCACTGCAGCAGTGTCAAGAGAAAAGACACCTGAACCTGTGAAAGACGCCACTCCAGAGACCACTGCAGCTGTGTCGAGAGAAAAAACTCCAGAGCCTGAAAAAGTAGACGCGGCGGTGTCGAGAGAAAAGACCCCGGAACCTGGAGAGAAAGACGCCAAATCAGAGACCGCTGCAGCAGTGTCAAGAGAAAAGACACCTGAACCTGCAGAGAAAGACGCCAAATCAGAGACCACTTCAGCTATGTTTAGAGAAAAGACTCCAGAACCTGAGAAGGTGGAGGCGGCGGTGTCCGGAGAAAAAACACCTGAACCTGTTGTGAAAGACGCCACACCAGACACCACTGCAGCTGTGTCTAGGGAAAAGACTCCAGAGCCGGAGAAAGTGGAGGCGGCGGATTCCAGTGAAAAGACCCCTGAGCCAACAACAAAAGACTTGACGCCTGAATCCGCTGTGAAGGTTTCTCATAAGAAGACTCCAGAATCAGAGGAAAAAGATTTAGCGCCTGAGTCCACTGTTGTATTATCTGCAGAAAAGACCACAGAGCCTGCTGTGTCCAGGGAGAAAAGTCCTGAACCCGAAAAGACAACAGAAGCAGTGTCAGAACCTGAAGCTACTATGGTATCTACCACTGAAACAACATCCACAAAAGTCGAAGAATCAGTTGAAACCAAATCCGAACCTACAACAGCATCCACCGAGAAAACTTCCGAACCAGTAATGGTTACTGAGGAAGTTATCAAAGCAGCCGAATCTGCAACAATCCTGGAAAGCATAAAAGTGTCTGAAAGCCAAGCAACAGATGACAAAGAAAAGTCAGCAGCTCCGTTGCCGGAGGAACCAGCAGACAAGTCTGACAAACTTACCTCAGAAAAACAAGTAAAACAAGAAGAAGCAACACTTTCCAGAGAAAAAACTCCAGAACCCGAGACATCAATTTCTAAAGAACCGACATCAATACCAGAAGAAAAAGACAAAGTTCAGGAGCCTGAGAAAGTGGAAGCTAAAGAGACAGGGAGTTCTCAGCCAGGAGAGACATCTGCAGAAAAATCCCTCGAAATTTCGACATCGGTGGAACTCACAACCGCTGAACCTTCCGAGTCTTCCCAGTCCCCCCGCGAGAAGTCCCCCGAACCTGGCACCGCAGTTGTTAGTGACGAGGAGTCACGAAAGGTTGCTGTCTCCGGAGAGGGAACCCCTGAGCCTGCCATTTCCCGAGAAAAATCTCCAGAACCTGATCAGGCAAGGATTTCGGAGTCCCCCGCCGCCGTATCCCGAGAAAAGACACCAGAACCCAGTAAAGAAGCCGTAGAGCAGGTTGAAGAAAAGGGAATTGAGAAAGAGGAGTTACTTGTAGAGCAAGTGGTGTCGAAAGTCACCTCTCTTGAAAAGGGTGTGGAATCTAGCGACATTAAAGTGGAAGTTGGTAAGGTAGAGGAGGATGTGAAAACAGAAATAGCAAAAGATAAAACTCCTGAGCCAAGTGAAGAAAATGTAACATCTGAAGATAAAGCTGAAGGGGAACAAGGGGTATCTTTGTCTCGTGAAAAGACCCCAGAACCTGTTAAGGAGACTATTACAGAAAAGGTCTTAAGGGAAAAATCCCCAGAACCGGTAGTAGAATCTGTGGGAGAAACTCCCTCGAAAGAAAAGTCTGCAGAACCTGATAAGGGCGATGAAGAGAAAGTCACAACTTCTGATAAGACCACTCCAGAGCCTGAAATTTCTAGAGAGAAATCTCCAGAACCAGAACAAGTTCAAACTGAAAAAATATTTGAAACTTCTGCAGACACGACCACCAAACCAGGCGAAGAGAAAGCTGAGGAAAAACAAGACGTTTCAGTTTCTCGAGAAAAATCCCCAGAGCCCAGTCTGGACAAGGAAGGAGTTGCTGGAAAAGAAGCCGTTGATGAAGAGCATTCAGTGAAAATGGCTAAGGAAAAGTCCCAAACTGAACCGGAACAAATCACGGAAACAGATAAGCTTACAGAATCTGAAGTGATCAAAGAGGTGGAATCTGGCACCATTTCCACTCCCAAAGAAAAGACAGAGCCGAGCGAATCTGACGCTCTAGTGGTGGCGGATATCAAACAAGAGGTATCNAAAAAACTCAAGAGCCCACAACTTTAGCACCTGCTTCCCGAGAAAAATCCCCGGTTCCTAGTGATAAGGGCTCTGAGCCTGCCTTGTCTAGAGAAAAGACTCCGGAACCTGCTAGTGATAAGCCCGCAGTGACAATTGGAGAGAAGACACCAGAATTGTCAGTTTCTCGGGAAAAGACCCCTGAGCCCTCTGTTGACGCCAAGTCCAGCGATGTTACTAAACAGGAGGAAAAACCTGTGAAAGATGTGGAGCCAATTATCGAAAAATTGATGAGTGACGTGCTTAGTGAAAAGGTGCCAGAATCCGCAGTACCGGTTCAAGAGGAGGTTATGGTGAGCAAAGCAGCAGTGGTACTAGACTCCAAACTTCCGTCTGACGGAGAAAAATTGAAAGAAAAGGAGATCGTTGAGGAGGATCAAATAGAAGCGCACATTACCGCCGCCACAGACGTGGACGACCAAGACATGGTCCTGGTGGGCCAAATGCCACAACTTCCAGAGTTAAAAGACACGGAACAAGGAGACAGTGGTTTCAGTGGTCTCGACGAAGACATTACTGCTCCACCGAGCTTTGACGACCAAGACATGGTCCTGGTGGGCCAAATGCCACAACTTCCAGAGTTAAAAGACACGGAACAAGGAGACAGTGGTTTCAGTGGTCTCGACGAAGACATTACTGCTCCACCGAGCCAAGTGGTCATTGATCAAGTTTCTCTAGAAATAGAGCAACAAGTAATTTCCACAGAGACCACTGGTAAAGGTGAAGAGAAACAGGAAGACGAGCAGCTTGAATCATTGGAGTCCAGAAAGTTGTCCGTGGGCACAGATGATGAACATCTGGGCGCAGGAAGTGCTTCCAGCAGGGAGAAAACTCCAGAGCCAGCCGAGCAGCAAGATGATAAAGTAGATAAAGTAATTGTGATGGAAGTACAAGTGTCCCAAGAGAAATCACCCGAGCCAACGGCACCAGCCACAGAAACAAGTAAAGCGGACGACCGCGTGAAAAGCCCTGAACCTGTCACCGACACCGGCGGCAAGGAGGAGCAGGTGCAGCCGGAGAAAAAGACAGATGAACCTGTCACAAAAGTAATAGTGGAGCAACAAGTTGAGCAAATAAAGAAAGAAGATTTAACGGCCGCTGTTGACAAAGTGGAGACTGGGGAGGAGAAATCCTCTGAATCCCGAGTTGAAATGGAGGCAACAGCAACGACTGTGGAGGTGGTTGAAGAAGTGATAGGGGCATCACTGGGAAAAAGTGTAGAATCTGTTACCGACGCTGAAGAACAAGTAGCGTCGCGAGAAATAGACTCCGGAGCCAGAACAACACGAGAAGCAGTCAACCGTAACACAAGTGTCACGAGAGCTTACTCCAGAGCCGGAAAAAGAGAAAGAAGAAAAGGTCACGGAGGAACGTGCCGGGTCATTCAAATCTGAGATAAAATCCACAGAACAGGCGGGAGAGGATGAGGAGAAGAAGGAAGATGAAGGGAAAGTAGAACAAGAAATTACAACCTCTGTTCAGTCAGTGATGCAGAAGAAGGAAAGTGTTACACTAACGACAGAACAAGAGACTGTTGCAACTGCAACTGCTACTACCACTATTGATAAAGACGTCCAACCCGTTGTGGAGGTAGTACCCGAAAAGGATCTCGATAGTGAAAAGAAAATATCCACCGAAGTAGACATCCTTGTTACGGCGACAGAGAAAGTAGAAGAAACTCTGTCGAGAAAGTCGTCTGTTGCTGACAGCACCGCACAAGCTGTAGGGGCTGCTGTGGAGGAAATGGGAAAAGATGTGGAAGAAGTGGCGATAGATATCAAGGATGTCGGAGAAAAGGAGGTGGAGAAAGAAAAAGAACAAAAGGGAGCAGAAGAAGGGAAAGTAGAGAAAAGTGAGCAAGTGGAAGAAAGCAAACAAAAAGCTCTTGAGTCTGATTACCACAGTTGAACAGGCAGAAGAGAAGGAAAAGGAAATAGTGGAACAAGTGGAAGAAAGCAAGGTCGTGGAAACGGAAGAGAAAATGAAAGTCAGTGATGCATCCCGGGAAATGGAGGAGTCGGATGTGGAGATTGAGCAAACAGGCGATGATACTCTGACGAAGGGCAGTATTGCAGCAGCTGCAGCTGCCACTGTGGCGGCGGCCGTGGCTAGACACAAAAGAGACTCGGAGATGGACACGGATGATGATGACGAAGTTGAAAGACGTTACTCTGTGGCAAGTGTGATGGGCGATGACCGCGTCCCTGACGATTTGGATGATGCGCTGGATGATGATCAGAAAATGATGATGAGACCACCTACGGATCTTCTTATTGATGTAGAAGGCAAGGATCCTGGTGGTGATATAGAGACCTCTAGGGAGTCACAGTTTGGCTCTGAGTCAAAGCTGTTGGATGATGACCAACCCATGACGGATGAGCCGGTGGCGAGTGGAGGGGAGGAAATAATAATGATGGATAAGGAGGGAGTAATGACCTCCAGTGTGGTGCAAATTGACACGACCACGAAAGTGACCACAGAGGAAAGCTCACAGTTGAGTACTCCGCACACTGAAGTGGTACAGGAAGAGGATAAGACAAAGATATCCCCGACAATACATGATGAACCCTCGCCGGTGGAAAAGGGAACACCGGATGCACAAGAGCAGCAAATGGTCGGGAAAAAGGTGGAGACCGTGGAAAGTGATAAGAAGGTGGAGGAGATTACAGAGAAAAAGAGTGAAGAATTAAAGGAAGTGATAACATCCAAGACACTGGCGACATCTGAAGAGGCTGTGAAATCAGCAGGGCAAGCAGTGTCGGAACAGAAAGTGGTGAAAAAGGAGGCTCCGCAAGAAAAAGAAACAATTCCTAGCACGACAACAGCAGCGTCTCAACCTTCAGATGAACCACCGGCCGTTAAGGAGGCTATAGCTAAAAAGGAGGAACGCTCCAGACCAGCTCAAATTCCATCGGCGATTCCATCCAAGATTCCAAGGGAGTCTAGGGAGGTCATCCGTACCCCGGATGAAGTTGCTGATCTTCCTATGCATGAGGAGGTAGAGCCGGGAACTTATGAAACCGACGAATTTGTCGGAGATGAGGGAGATGATCACGGAGAGGAACACGGGCTGGACGGTGAAGCAGGAAAACCAGAGGGTGACTCAGTTGGGCCCTGATGAAGAAGAGTTCTCTGAGGAGGATCAAGGGGTAGACGCCATCCAGATTGCCAGGTCTCCATTGCCCCCTACCATTTCAAAAGAAAAAGATGAAAAGGAGGAGGGGAAAGCGGGCGAGGAGAAACCGGAAGTGGAAAGCAGTGAAAAACAAAAAGACGAAACTCCTGCTGCCACGGCAGCTAAAGAAGAAATTAAAGAAGTAGTTGCTGTCGTGGAAACCTCCACGGCGGTTCCTGCAATAACGGAAAAAGCGGTGGAAGATAAAGCTGTAGTGGAGGAAGTGATTGTAGTGTCCAAAGTAACCGCGCAGGAAGCACTTCCAACTAAGGTGACGGAAGCAGAAGAGAAAAAATCCGACGATGCACCACCAGCAACAAAAGAAGTTGACGAAAAAGTAGTCGAAACGGTAACAGAACAACCTTCCGTTCCAAGTCCTGCAAGAACCCCTGAAAAAGAAGCAACGCCCCAAGAAGCCATTTCCCCAGCTCGATCTGCATCGCCGACAAAAGAGGAAGAAGATAAGAAGGCGATTACTGCCACTCCTAGCCCGGCCAGGTCAGCGTCTCCCCCTGTAGAGAAAGAAGAAACTGTGGACGATGCCAAAGATAAAGTAGCTACTCCAGAACAACCTACTGCCCCTTCAGAACGGACAGTTTCTCCAGAAAAAGTGGAGGAAACTAAACCGGTTGAACCTACAACATCTGTGGTTGAAGCTTCCAGTAAGAGTGCTACTGACCCCGCCAGACCAAGTTTTGTGCTGTCTGAGCCAACCCGTCAACCCATTGCAACATGCGTGGTGATAACTCCCTCTACACCCCCAGTATCCTTAGACACCACTACGGAGGAAAGTCAGTTTCCCATGCCGGAAGAGAGGATTGAAGGGGAGGACACAGAATCTGCCGCTTCTGCGGTAGTTTCCCTCGCGAAAGGAGAACAGGAGAAAGTAACTCCCCAGCCTGAAGAAAAGATCACAATCCAGGAACCTGAGCCGATCGAGTCAGAGTCGAAGGAGCCTGTGGAGCTGAAAAAACCTACTTCCACCCCTGAGCCAGAACTGAAGGGTGACTCCAAAGAGGGTTCGGATCAGGAAGATGAGCAGATCAAAACGTCTTCCAAATATTACGAAGAGATTGCCTTTGTCGAGGATATTTCCATTGCCACAGGGAAAGCAACTGTGACTGCGGAACAAATCATTGAAAAGTTGGATCAAGCCCGAAAAATGTCCCAGCAGGCGGAACATGTCGTAACCACTACAGACGTGACAACAGCAACTTCTTCTTCTACTATTGTGACCAGTGCCCCTCCTGCTGAGGAGGTGTCCCGAGTGATTGACGAAATGTCGGGAACAATGACGACCTCCTTCTGGAAGGAAATTCCCAGTACCAGCTCCCAAGCGGAGGACCTCACTCAAAAAGACGATTCCGAGTTGCCGTCGGAAAGAGAAAAACTTTTTGAATTGCCGCGAGATGATGAAACAGAGGAGGAGGAGGAGGAAACCGGTGGGGATCAACAACAAGCCGACGCTGACTCGGCAGGTGGTCTTTTGGGTGCAGTGGAAGCGGGACTGTTGACCGCTGCAAACACCGTGAGTGCTGTGGTGGTTAAACAGAGCCCAGAAAGTATTGCAATTACCAGTCCTGAACGAAGGGACAGCTTGCCACCACCCCCCACCTCGGAGCAAGTAGAGGGTGTCCAGGAGAAAGAAAAAGTTGCTGAAAGTTCTATGGAGTTGACGCTTCCTGAACAGAGCGGACCAGCACAAATGGAAAAAACTCCGAGCCCTGTGAGTGAACAAGAAAAGCATGAGCTGGAGAAGGGAGAGAAGGAAAGTGAAAAGAAAAAGGAAGTTGACAGTAGCGCGGTTGGGGACTCTGTTTTGGAGGAATCACAAGAAAAACTTGTCACTTGTACAACAACAACGACATCAGCCGTTGTAGACGAAAAAGTTTCTGAAAAAAGTGAAGAACAAATTGTGGAAGAAACTTTGATTTCCACCAGCAGCTCCACCACCACAGCTGCCGCTGCTGTTGTGACAGAGTCAACATCTTCCTCTGTAATGGACGTGATCACAGATGCCGCCAAAATGGCAGGTGGCGCCTTGGCAGCAGCAGCCGGCGGCTTGGTTCTAGCAGCGGTGGACAAAGTGACCACATCCTCAACCGAAGAAACGAAAATGGCACCATCATCAACGGTGACAACGTCAGCGACCCTTGAAGAACCTGAGGCTAGCATGACAGGGATGAAATCTCCCACTAATACACCCACTGATGAGGAGGTCAAGACAAGTTCCGAGGTTGTAGACGAGATTACTCGTACAGCCGAGAAAATTGTGGAGGTGGCGGATACAGCCGTAACGTCTGCAATTGAACAGGCTTCCGAAAAAGTGGAAGAACAAGTTGGGACAGAACAAAGGAAAACGGATTCCAGTGATAAAGTTGAAGTTGAGGAGCAAGTTGTAGTGAAATCCATTGTTGGTGACGCGAAATCCGAGGAAAGTACCTCTGTCCAGTCATCCGTGTCGGTCCAACTTGCGTCATCATCTCAATTGGTTGAGCAAATCCAAGAGGCAATGTCCACCATTTCTCATCCTTCAGCTGAGACGGATGAAGACGAGGGTCCAGGTGTCCAGGAAGAACCATGCACACAAACCATTATTCAAAAGCCCACTCCACCATCAGGTGCAGACGGAAAGGAGAGTAAAGTGCTTTCGCCTGTGGAATTGAAAGAAACGGTGGAAAAGTCAATGGAGGCTATCTATCACGCTTCAAGTGGTGAAGTTTCTGTGGAGGAAAAGAGCAAGATAGAAAAAAGCGGGGAAAAGGTGGTGGAAGAGGAGATCACGAAAAGTGCCAGCAAAAGTGAAGAATCCATTTTGATAATGGAAGATCAAATCATTTCAAGTGAACCAGGGAAATCAGAAGCGGAGGGGAAAAGTGACAAGATGGATGACGAAAAAGGCGATGGTGGCGAGGAGAAATCAATTGAATTTATTACAAGCGAGCAACAAGAGCATCAGTCTGTAGAATCCGAGAAGGTGGACGAGGTTGGCAAGGAGCAAGATAAAAAGGGAAAAAGCGAAGGGGAGGGGGAAAAGGTGGGAATAAAAACAGCTGCTGATGATGATGCTGAAGTGCAAGTGGAATCCGAGGAAACGGCTAGCGACCAAGCTACCGCGTTGGTAACTAAGCATGAAGACGTTGTAGAAGAGGAAGCAAAGCGGAAGGAAACGCAAAGTGACAAGCAGGTGGCGGAATCAATACAGAAAATGGATAGTGGTGATGGTGGTGGTGGAGGAGATGAAGGTGGAAAGGAGGGCGATGAAGACGACAAAAAGAGTGAAAAGGTCGTGGAAAGTTCAACGACAAGTGAGTCTCAGGAACAAACAACAGTTTCCGACACGACAACCGTCACGTCGGGTTCGTCAGCAGTAGCTGCAGTAGTCACAACGTCAACCACGGAGGTGATCAAAAAGGAAATTGCCTCCATTGAGCAATCCGGAAGGGAGGTGGTGAGAGAGATGGTGGTAACGACAAAATCTGTAAAATCTCCCACGGACGCGGTAAAATCTCCAATTAGTCAGCTTCCGCCGGATGAGCAGCAACCGGCGTCTCTTCCCGAAGAAACGGGTGCTTCCCCACTGGTTTCACAACTAGAGTTGGAGGGAGGTGACGGAGCGGGAGGAGAAGTAGACGGGGCAGATGATGGACAGGTAGTTACCCGGAAATACAAACAGTTGTCGGATTACACGGATAAGATTAGGGAGGCAAAGGCGGTATTCGATACGCTACTTAATGTTGCCAAATCTGGGGTCGCGCTCACTGGGGCAGTGGATGAATGTAAGAAAAATGCTCAAGAGGCGATCCGCCGACATTTGGAGGCACAAGAGGACTATTTCTATAAACCTGCTGGGCCAAAGGAGGCAGAAATCCCAGTAACACCGGAAGAGCAGGGGATGACGGTTTATGAGAGTCTCGAGCAAATGGCAAACGCAGGAAGTAGCCTGTTTGGGGACCTGATTGGAAAGATGGAGGAAAAGGAAAGGGCAGACCAAGAGGCGACGGAACGGTTAGAAAGGGAAAAGGAGACGGGCGTGAAAGAGCCTGAGCCTGAAGCACTCCCCGATTTTTCGGCGGAACAAGCAGTGACCATTGCCCTGCAGCATTTGCACGACACCTTCAAAACCATGGAGACCATGGGTAGCCCTCGGAGATCTAGTAAATTTGCGGCGAGACGACTGGCCCAAGAGAGAACGGTGCCACCAACAACACAAGAGGATGGTGGCAGTGTAAAGGACACGGCTAGTGTTACCAGCAGTGATGCTGGCGAGCAGGAACTGGACATTGAGGAAGACGCCAAGAGTGTTAGCTCTGCTATGTATTCCAGCATGTCCAAGTCATCTATGTCCATTTCTGCAACGTCCACTACCCTCGCTGAGTCCGGTGTCAAGTCACCTGACGAAGACATGACGGTGAGTGAAGGGGAAACGCTAAGGGAGAGTGTAGCTAGTTTTACTTCGGGGGTCATATCGGAAGCAGATGAGCAACACGAGCAGATAAGTCGGATGATGGTAACGGAACATAAATTGGAAAGCAGTAGTGGTGGTGCTATCTCTAAAGAGACAACGCAACTAACTGAAAAGGCCATTGCGGAGGAAAAGATTATGGAGTCCAGCAAAATTGCCTCTGTAACTTCAGCAAGCAGTAAAGAGATCACTGAAGAGTCTCTATCATCAACGACAACTAGCTCGTCTACCACGTCCTCATCCACAAAAACTGTCACAAGTAGCATGGAAGAAGCGCAACAAAAAAGTCAGCAGTCCACCGCCGCCATTTTCTCTGAAATGAGAATTATCAAAGGAGAATCTAGCGAGCGACAAAGCTTGTCATCGGAAAAAATAATCACATCTGGTACTCATGTGGGGTCCGCCGAAGAGTCTGGGGGCACAAGAACTACCACAACGACAAAAACAGTGTTCTACGAAACTCCTGGAGGTGTGTCTGGTAGCACCTTGGCACCCTCCGCTTCCACCACAGCACCACCACCACAACCTTCCGCCGTGACCATGATGCCAGAGCCACCTAGCGGTACAATCAGCTTCCGCACAATAACCACCACAACCACAGACATTTCCCCGGGCGGCACCATCACCAAAACGACAATCACTCGCCGAGTAAGCTCCTCTGATGAAGACCAACTCGCAGCTGACAAATCCGCCACAGTTGGCGGTGCCGCGGCGGCAAAGAGTTCCAGTCCAAGTCAGTCCGTCAGGAGAGCCAGCGCTGCAGCAACATACAGTAGCAGTGGCGCCCCGGTAACGTCTGATAAGCAAGTCGCCGCTGCCAATAAAGTACACGCCTATTCCTATGTGTTCGGTCTGGCGGCAGAACCCGACCCGGAGGAACTTGTCGACTCCTCCATTAGCGAGGCAACGGAGCCCAGTGAGCCGGGTGTCCCGATGGTCCCTACTACTTCATTCCAAGGTACCATGACCTCACTAAGTGGTCCGCCAAGTAGTTCCATGCAGAGCGCAGAAACAAAGTCATCCAAGTCTCACTCCGCGACCATATCCTCCTCCGAGCAGTACAGCGAGCACGAGGAGAGCAGTCAGTCCACCTCCACTAGCACCAGCCAAGGAGCTTCCTCCATGATCTTGCAAACCAGCAGCACCGCCACGGCACAAGAACAGATTATGTCAATGAAGGAAGAGGAAGTTGGTGAAAGGTTAACCAAAACCATGATTCTGACCACGCAGGCGGCGGAGAAGGAGCTGAGTAGCGGTAGTAGTCTTACCACTACAGCCACAAAAGTAATTAGTACGACAAGTGATAGCTTGCAACAAAGCTTGTTATCCTCCGTGCAATCCACTCAGTCCTCGTCCACATTAATCTCTTCCGCCGTACCAGTTCCCTCCATGATAGCCACCACGACCGCCTCCGCCGATCCCGGGACCAAGGACATGGTGACAACAACTACCAAAATACACACCGTGACAAAGAAAGTGGATGGAGGGGAACCTTGCCAAACAACGACCGTGATACGCACTCGAACAGAGTCCGGCAGTTCGAGAGGATCTGGTGGAGAACCAGCCACAGCCGAAACCCCACAACCAAGTTCCTCCTCGTCAACATCCACCACCGCCTCCGCGGACGTTCTCAAAGAGTGGGGCAAGCCATTGGGTCTTCCCACAATTTACCCCACCACCAACACGGCTGGTTCCAGTGATGCCGGTGGGGCCGACTCGTCCGTTCCAGGGAGCACGGGTCCAGACTCTGGCAACTTCAACGTGAGAGCCACACCGAAAAAATCCGCGAGCTCGGACAAAGCTCATTCCTCGAAAGACTCACAGCCCCCTGGAACCCCTGCCAAAGGAGCGGCGGGTGGGAGCAGTTCGAAAAAATCGTCGAAAAAGTCCTCCAAGCACAGTCCTATTCCGTTAAAAAACAAATGAAAAAATAGCAGTAAAATTTACTCCTAAAAATTCAATAATAACAAAAACAACAATCTGCCATCAAAAACATTTTTTGCGTCATCATCATCCTTCTCAAATAAATAAAATCAACAGCTTTCCTCCCTCACCCTCCTTCCCTCGAAACAGCACTTTCTTTCTTTATTTATTTTTCTCTCTCTCTCGAATTTTCGTTTAGCTTTTTTCCCACCACCACCGCCGCATCCATCCATTCCAATAATTTTCCACTCAACCCGCAACAAACAACAAAACACTCCGTGTTCACTCAATTCTCTTTCTCTCTCTTAAAAAAAGTTCAAAGTGGCAAAATAGGTAGCACTTCACTTTGGGATTTGGAATACAACATGTACTATTTCTACTGCTGCTGGTATCGTGTCGTGTCTGCTTTTTCCGAGAGAGGATCCATTTCCATGCCCATCATCGTCATCATCGCAACATGGCCTCTCTCTCTCGCTCAGTCGCTCGCTTTTGTACCGAGATAAATGGTGCTTGAGTGCTATTTTGCGAGAGAGCGAAAGGGAGACGAACGAACTCGTTATAGGTTTAGCTGCAGTGCTACTGCTGCTGCTGTTGTTGTTGGAGGAATGGTGGAGTGGAATGAAGGTGGTGTGTGGTGCGGGGTTGTTGTAATATGAAAAAAGTTTCGTCTGGTGTGGAAACCGCTTATGTAGAGCTAATATGAATGTATGTGCATGTATCTAACTGTTTGTACTTGTCGGAGAGAGAAAAAGGTCGAAAGTGGAGCAGGAAGATGGCTGATGATGATGATGACGACGATGATGATCTGTGTGTTGTTGCATGACTACAGACTTTGCATTGGAAAACCGAAAGCGAGAGAAATAGAGAGAAAGCAAGAGAGAGAAAACCGTTGTCGTTTCTAATGTACTCGCTCTCTCTCTCTCTCTCTCTCTCTCTGCAGTTTCTGTCTTCATGTTTGTCCTGTCTCTACGGTGGCAACCGTGGTGGTGGTGGTAACAGTAGTGCAGAGACGGAAAGAAAAAGTAGAATTTCTTGGAGTGGTAATAATGACAACAGAGCTAGTGCTGCTAGTACCAGGAAAAGAGGAAAAATCCAATAATATTGCATCATCTCTCCTTTCTCTACCATCTCATCGCCTCGTTGGTGTGTGTGGGAGAGAGAGAAAGATGTGAACTGTGATACAGCTGCGACGAGAGAACGACAACCCAGACTATTCCCTTTTCCTGGGCAATAACAAACACAACTAATTTCGAAATGCTAATGATACTAGTAACCATACATAGTGCTAATAATGGGAAGAGAGTAATGCATGTATAGTCTCGCTTATGTACACACACACAAGTGCTTTCTTTCAATCATGTTCTCGCTTTTCCCTTTCTCTCTCTCTCTCTCTGTCCTGGCCATCTTTTGCCATCATCCTTGCCACTTTTAGGTAGCATTCACCACAAAATCGAAAAAGTTTCTGCTCTCGCTCTCCCCATCCGTTTTTCCGAAGGAAATGACCATTTTGCTGGAAGTGTAATATTTTTCGTATAGGTTGTAAACCAAAAAGCAGCGTAGTAGTTTCTACTAGGAGAGCAGTACGGAGTGCCAGGGTTGATTTCTTTCAAGGAAGAAAGGAAGTAAAGTGGAACGTTGATTCGAGTCTCTTTCTGTGTACATACCTAATATGAGTATGAGCTGTGTGGAGAAAGCAGCGGAAGAGGTATGATGGGAGTAGTGACGGGGAAATGGTAACAGCAACGGTGGTGTAGTGGCAGGGCTGGAATGAGGATTTATGTTGGGTTGTCGGCCCTTGTTTACACGTATCTCTCTCTCTCTCTCTCTCTCTCTCTCTCTCTCTCTCGCCTTCACTTGTTCAGTATTAGAGTTGATCCTGCACGCTAGTATCTTTCGGCTAGGTACTGCCCCAAGAGAGTGTTGAACAGAGTGAAAGATGGACGGACACATATTTCCCATTTTCATTCAGAGAGGAAAATGCATAGAGGGTCGACCAGAAAATTCCATTCCAATCATACATACATTTCATGCATGCATCAATGCTTGCCTAAATATCAGCATATATACGCTCTACCCACACATTCCTCTCTCTCTCGGCTACTTCTAGCAGTAAGGCTGGTGGCGACTCAGAGGAAAAAATACGAGATAGAGAATATTTTTTGCGGAGAACTGCTTGCTACGAGCTGATCTGCCGCTGTCAAGGGGAAAGAAAAAGCACTTTATCAGCTCGCTTCTCTCTCTTACGGCAGCAGAAAAAATGAAGGAAATAGTAGCCCGTCGCCGTGGTATACTTGATTATGATGATGAAGGGTTTATGCCCAGGCATATATTGAGCGCAATAACACCATACCATCATCATCATCATGACGAGAGCAACAAAAAATGTGAACATTTTTTCTCGTTTTATTTTTACACAGCAATTTTCTCTCGAAAAACTTTGCTCATCATGCTTTCTCCTAGCAGACTTACAACGAGGAAAATACCCTGAGAACATACAGTGGAGCAGAGAGAAAAAAGAAGGAAAAAGCTGTTCAACCTTCAACTTTTCTCTTTTTGCCACATCATTTTCGTCATCATAACTGGGGAAAAACTGCAAAACTTTTTTTTCTATTCCTGATGCTGATGATGATTCCCGTTTTTGCATTTATGAACCCTTTTTCCAGTCTGTCTTATTATTCAAAGGGAGCGCACGAGAAGAGAGTCCCTATACCCAGCCGTAATAAAATGGAGGGAAATATCTTTATAAAAGACAACCAGAGGTTCATACAAAATGCAAATAAAGGGAGAGTTGAAGCTACACTTCTGGCGCTCCAGTTTTTTTCTCCCCTTCACACATCATAATCTTGTTGCTGGTGTCAGTGAATTATGATTATCTTTTAATTGCCTGACAAGTTTCCCCTTTTCATTTTATGCACTACTCGCTAGCTTCATGGAACATTTTCTCCTATAAACACACACAGCCTCGTTAATTTCTCGCTTAATCCCCTCGTATCCTTAAACTCCCCAGTATCTTCATTTACACACCCGATTTTCTGTATGTTTCCCCACGAAAAAAAATTTGAATACACATTCAACTTTTAGGCCGGTTATCATTTTTGACTGTGTGCATGTGCTGGCGTGTTCATCCTGTTCATTTATTCCTTCATTGAGCCTTATAATCCCTGTCCGGCCATTTTGGCCGTGTTTTCCCTGCATAATGCATGAGAGAACGGGTGGGAGAGAAAGCAAAGGAAAATCTGAGAAAAAGTTTTCACTAAAAATATCTTAATCTCGGCAATAATGTTCCTAGAATAATATTACCATCATCAGAGTATGTACTGTGTACTGTGAGGTATATCCTGGCAAAAAGGAAAAACCCATAAAATCTACAAAAGAAAAAAATAACCGGGTCTTGTGTGTGTACACACCCGGCATTTTACGGCAATGTATACATACCTAACCTCTCTCTGTCTGTATGTTTACACAAGTAGAGAGATAAGGCAGACAAGTAAAGAGAAAGAGAGGGCACACAGGACACAGTTAGTAGAACATTTTACGACACGAAAACGACGACGACACACACAAGGAAAATAGCAGAAGCCGTTTTAGCGTTTTTATTGCTGGCATCATTCTGGCATCTATCGTTTTGTCGTCCGTTTTCTCTTCTCTCTCCTTTTTGTCGGCC
>JAHZNB010002796.1:0-23929 GCA_027744295.1 Callyntrura guangdongensis | reverse complement strand
CATTGAAAGCGAGTGTATATGTAATTTGTTAATTAAACAACAAAAACCGCCGTTACGTACATGACCAAACTTGTACGTTTATGTATTTTTGAAGGACTATTAATTTTTGTGTGATTATCTCGATTTTTTTTATCTCGTACCGTAACGTGAATTACCTTAAAGCCAATAATTGACATGCTTGTTGCAGAGTTGTGTAACTCCGAAGAGTTTAAATGCGGCGATAACACATGCATCCCAAAAGGGTTCGTTTGCAACGGTCGTAGTGATTGTCTTGACAGGACAGATGAGAGGGATTGTCGAAGAAGTTTGTGTTTTTTACGCATTTTTAAACAAATTTTTAAAATGTATTTTTGTGTAATTTTTGTCTCGTATTTACTAGCACCTGTTATCGTGACGTTCGTAGTAGATAGATACCCTTTTTTGTAGAGAATATAATTTCCGTTTCCTCTCCCCCCTGTAGAAACCTTTTAGCAAGTTATTCAGTTTTCCTGTAATTTTCTTTATACATCTTCTATGAACCCATCTCTAATAAATAGTTGGTAGTAGTGGAGTAGAAGTAGTGGTATTAATTCTGTCAATCTTTCCCCCTGACTGTTTTGCTAAAAATTTATATTCCGCCTTTCCCGTCAACCCTGTAACAGCTTTGGCATTACAGCCCTTTCAATATTTTTTGACACGTTTACCCATCCCGCCGCTCATTTACAAGAAGGCTCACATTTACCTCTACCTATATACGTGAATTTGTACGTGCAAACGTCTTGAGATTTGAGTCTTGACCATTCCAACTCCACCCTCAAAAAGTTTACTTGAGCTTGCTATGCTACGCAAAGTCAAGAAGATGATTGTATTTTATTCATTTGTTTGCAAATAAGCACATGTCATGTCCGTTCCCCTTCTACTTGTTTTTGCAAAATCACTATTATTTTCTGGTGGTCAAGATTGAGTCAATGTTCTATCGTGGTGGGCACCACTTGGCCAGCCACATATATTATATCAAACGACCAATTTATCATTAAAAATTAATCGAGTTTGATATTTGTGTATTCGTTGTATTTATTTATGTTTAAAAAAAATTGAACAGCCGAGTACAGAAATGATTGACTGCTGAATTTAAATGATCTTTTGAGAGATCCTCTATCTATTTTTAATCACCACCTTTCAAAATTGTTTAAGATAGACTATCAGCAGCAGTAGCAGTAGCAGCGTGTCATGTTTTTAAAATATACAAACTGGTTACAACTTAATCCTCTTTTCTTAATGAAACAACACCTTTCTCTCACTATTCTCATCTCACCATCTGTACATTCATTATATTTTCTCTCTGTGTATTTTACTTTTTATTTATCTCAATTACCAATGACATCTATTATCTTTATATCTCTTTTGTAACTTTCCGTTGTAAATAAACACACACTAATATTTTTTTTTGAAAAGTTGTTCATTTTCCCGGTTTCAATCTTTTTAATAAAATATTTTCTCTGTTTTCTGTCTCTGTTTAGAACCATGTCAGCCGGATCAATTCAAATGTCAACGCACTGGTGGTTGCATCATGTTGTCGGCAGTTTGTGACACGATTCCCGACTGTGATGATGGAACCGACGAGTTGTCGTCCAATTGTCTACGTACGTGTCCACCTTTCTTTTCTTTTTTTCTCGGCCATTCAACCGGAAAAATCACATTTTTCTTGCCCGACTAAACGCATTGCTTTGATCGTTCCTGGGTACATATACAAACTACAACCTCGACTCCCGTAAAAGTTGTGAAGGTGTAGATAAGTCCACGTTTTTCGTTTGCGTGTTAAAATAAATCCAGAGGTAATTCGGATCTTGCCAATTATTTCTTTCCCTCCAGGTTGATAACACGAGTGAACTAAAAGGTTCAAACGCACCCTATGTATAAAAAAACATAGAACAACGTCACATATTTTTCTTACGCCATATCCTGTCCTCTTTGACTTCTACTCCTCGGATATCTTCTTACAGACAAACCAAGAAAAACAAAATTTCTTCAAGAAACTAGCTAGAAATCTCTGTCAAACGACATTGTCGCATTCTCGGCATTTTTCTGGAGGCTTTCCTTCTTTCGTAAAACATACAATGAAAGAGGCGACGACTAGGTCGAACCCAACGCTATATAAAAAATACGTGAGCCAAGTTGTGTATATCCATTTTCACTTGTTGTTTCGTTCGAGTGATCATCGCCGTCGGATTCCTTAGATCGCTTTGTATTATTTTTTCAAGCATGAAGGAAAAAGGCAGGAAAACGGGGAACTCGATATGTCAATTTGTCCCAGACTCACTCAATATAATATATACCTATGTATAAGGCTATTTATACAAAGAAAAACGGCTCTCAGATAGCATTGCTATTTTTCTTTTTGGAATCCATTCCATTTTTCTAACAATTTCAATATACGAGTTTTTTTGCAAAATAAGCTACTCAAGCACGATCATCATCATCACAATTCGATACCGTCATCAGCATAGGTGTGCGACTTGTAAAGAGCTACTAACGGGCCGAAATAAATCTAGGGAGATTTTATTGAAAAGAAACTACTACGTAGTTAAAGTAAGTCATACAGAAGGACAATAAGCTTTTGTGAAAAATAGCTTTGGACTTGCAAGAAAGTTGTGTTGCGTAAGTAAAAAAGAACGGAACGGCACGAGCCATCAGTTATGGTGATACCAAACGAGTTAAATGTCTAAAATGGAAGGCAATTTTGTTGAGTACATTTTATAGTCTTTTATTTCCAGGTCAATTCAACAGAGTAACATACATACATGACCATCAACGTAATCAACGTTGATTCTTTTATTAATAAAAACGTAAATTTACGCAATCTCCTAACTTGTGATAATCCCAACTTGTACGCATGAATGGGACTTATTTACACACAACAACACAATTAATTCTTCGCACAAGTCATAAATTTGAGTAAAAAATGAATTTAATAATCGCGTTTAATTTGGCTAAAACTACCCCCGCTTATAAAGTGAGATGTTCACTGACGACAATTCTGTGATGATGACATTTTGACATGCAGGTACACATTGTTTTTGGTTGTCGCCAAAAATGATTAAATCGCGACGGTCACCAACGTCGCCATGACACGCACACGCCAGTGCGTATATACATTAGTACATATATAGCACCCATAAAAGCCTGTTAAAGTGGTAGTGGATGTTGTCACGTCATATAAGTAGCCAGTAGTCTGCCTGGTTGTCTTCTTTTATTTTTTATACATGTATTTGCTGTTTGTTTGTTGTGTCTGCGTTGTCCTGCAAGTTTGTTATTTTTTGCTCACGCGTAACAAAACAACAATTCATTTTGGAAGTAGTAGCTATATGCCTTACCTACATATAGTATACCTTGACTTCTTGGACTGCATTAGCATTGACAGTTGTAGGAAGACAAAAAAACGATACTGCCGGATTGTCATGTGAACATGTTTTTGTATCCTCCCGCTGCTGTTTATCTGGTAAAAGCTGTACTTGTCAGCAAGCATGATGTTGTGTAGGTAGTGTAGGCATATACATCAAACTTAATTATTTTGTGGTTACCACCCTACTACAAGTGACTTGAACACGTTATTATTATTACTACACAAACTTGTATTAGGACGATTGTAGTAATAATGATAAACGCGTTAAAAAAGCAGCTAAAGCCAGAATCAACAACCTAATATCTCACAGCCGCAGCAGGACAAGAACGTGCGATATCGTCATCGCGTCGTCATCATCATTTCATTTGCTGCGTTGGCAGTCTGACTGGCTGTTTTAGTAGTCTAGTCTAGTCAAGCTAGCTATCATCGTGTATAATCGCCAATCCAACAAAATGGGCACCACTACCACCACCGCCGCCACCTCATTCAATCATGTCCAAAAAATTAAATGGCTTATTGGAATCGTGAACACACTGCCTCTCAAAACAGCAGTCAGTCAACTCTCGCTCGATCACTCTTTGCTTATTACTACGTTTCTTTAAGCTGTGGCTCCCATACGATTTGTAGATGACTGGAATTTCGCGAAAAATATGAAATTAGACAGATTTTTAATGTAATGGGGCCCATTTACAAGATTACTACAGAGGACAAGCATGTAAAAAGGAAACACGGTGAAAGACAACGGTGCTTTCCACATATTTGGTCATCTATTATGAATTGTGAATGAGGTTGCAATTTGAAAGAGCATTTTTCATTGTCAGCGGCAGCAGTATCTGGGAGCCGTTCATACATGTCAGCGTGCGGACGTATCAGACGTGTCGGGACGTATCAGATCCAAGACTGCTTTAATAGAAACCAATTTCTAGTTCAAAAATTGGTACATACCTAAAGGAATATTGGCTTAATATTCGTATAATTTAGCTGTGGACGGCGTCGACCATTAACACTTTTTGTTAATGAAATACAAGACATTCTGTATACTTCGCACCTTCTCAAGCTGCTCTATTGTTTTTGGCTTATTTTGCAAAAATTGAAAATAAGTGACAAGAACGCGCTTTTTCCAAAATTCACGCTTTGCACATTACACCACATGTTGAACAAGTCGTACCAGATACGAAGATCTGTTAAAGAAAATGCGTTCGTGCATTTTCACAAAGGGAGAGTACATCACAGAAGTAATCCCGTAACTTTTAATGTAATCGTTATTTTCCATTCTGAGCAGAGGTATTTATAACATGAGCACAAACTTTGCAAAAACTTTCTTGCTAGGTTCTTAACAAGGTTACTGAATAGATGTAATGATATTTTTGTGCAAAAAATGAAACGGGACAAGCGCTTTTGGATGCAAATTTTTATATAAATTGTTCCTGGCACTTATTTCTTTTGCCAAAATAAGAAGTTGTACATGAGGAGACGAGGCATTTGTGTTTTAAAAGAAACAAGTAAAACAAAACACAATCAGGACTGCTCATTATTGCAGATGATAATGACTTTTATGGCGTTCTTGGAAAAATGGCAAACCAGGTTTATTGATTGATTGATGATAAAGCAATGCTTTGGCCGTGTAAAAATTTGAACATATTTTTTTATATTTTTTATATTTAAAAAGTTTGACCACTTACTAGGTTTTTCGTTGTTTTTTTTTAATATTTAGCCTGCAGATCTGGCGAGTTTCGATGCGATGATGGCAGGTTAGTTTTTGTTGCATTTTTGCTTAAAGATTGATGATGATAGCTGGGGAAATGAACGTGTAGGAGTGCGTGGGTGAAATTGGTCTAAATAGAAATATGCAAAATGCGCATTCAAAAACACTTATTTTCCTCTAGATGCATCCCTGAATCTTTGCGGTGCAACAGTCTCAACGATTGCAGCCGGGGTGAAGACGAACATGGATGTAGAGGTATAACATATTCTTCTTTATGTATTTTTATGTTACGTACACCATTTTCTTTAAAATCTGTTGCTGTCTTCATGGTGATAACTTCTTTTCATTTTCTCCTTGTCAAAATGACAGTCACCTGCAGGCCTGGTGAGTTCCAATGCGGTGAAGGAGCTTGCATTCCGCAAGGTAAGCTAAACCATGTAAAAAAAATGTATAACCTTTTGTATCAAGCCGTCTGTCAGCGGTGCAATTGACCAGGGATCTTTATTTCACCAAAAAAATATTATTTAATAATCAATCTGGTTATTATTATAAGCCCATGAATCATCATCCTTAATTTCTTTATTAAATCATCCATCTGAATGAAAATTTTACCTGCATTTTTTGCCCATTATTTATATGATACCTTAATTTCTCTCAGCGTACGTCTGCGATGGACACAATGACTGCCCGGATAGAAGTGACGAGAATCGATGTCTACCTCCAGGTAATAAAAATTCAGTGCTATTTTGCATTTTAAATCATACCATACCACTACATTTCAGTTCTTGAAAATCTTGCAGATTTTCCACAGATATTTTACAATAATGTATGAGATAACGATGATGATGACCTGTTGTCGTTCTTGTGTACAATCCAAAACTTTTTTGATTTTAAAGACTGCAATTCATAATATATTTTTTATAAGAGCTACATTACCATCATGTCTTCTCAGTAAAATACGGTTTTATAATTTCATATCATATTTTTATTGATTATCTCTTCACTACATACACACCTGTTTACGCTTTCCACAATACACATTTCCGAAACAGCATTATCGTATGTCCTTCCTCCCTCCTCAACCAACGCAATCCTGCACTCTTTCTCTGTTCATGTGCATAATATGTGGTGAGTTTCATAGGGAGGATTTTTTGCAAACCCTGTAATTAGGGGGCTACATTTCATTTATAATGAATTTACCAGTATGGATTATCCTCTCTGATTGTGTGAGTGATTTTTATTGTATTGTGTTGTTCTTTCATTCTTTGCTGCTGACATAACATATTTCTTCCTTCATCGTCGTGGTCGTCATCGCTGTTGTCCTTAACGACTACAGTGGTGCGTGGTTGCAGCATCAGCAACAAAAGAAAATGTCTACCTTATAAATTCATTAATTCGTAATTAGGACTAATCAATAGCTCCCGGCTGGATAACAACTCACACTCTGCAGTCCATCAAGCAAGCAGAGAAACATGAAAATAATATGATTTAATTCGTTCCAGCCGATAAAGCATTTTTATCTGGTGTAGTTTATTATCTCAAGCGTTTTAACAAAAAAGTATTCCTCATCTCGATATAAGGCAATAACAAGTTAAGTAAGCAGTAGCCATAACGAAATGTTAAGAAGACAAATCGTGTTGTGGCTGTTGTTGTTATCTTCCCTGTTAAATAATTCATTTAACAGCAGTTATTCAATTCGCCATTAAAATTCATGCATATAATCTGGCAGGAAAAAATAATTTGGACAGCTAACCAGAAAGTTTTAAAACATAATTTTTTATGTTTACGTATTTTACATCTACCTAATATGTAATTGTCAGTGCTTGAACATTTCATTATTGTCAGGTGTCTGGTCTATTTTCTTTATTTCCATATGATTACCAGTCTCGTAATGATCTCACTTTTAAGAGCGAGAGATGACGAGAAACAACGAAAATAATAATAATAATGAAATTTGCATGGTTATTATTGCGAATTTGCAAAAGTGCTTTAAAAAATTATATGGTTGAGGTGTAAATCCAAAAGCACTTGACCTGTTCTTAAAGAAGACACTATACCACCAACACAGAAATAGCAGGTACGGCAATTACTAAGAAATTGTAAGCTGACAATAAAAATGCTGTAAATCCCTGAAACAAAAGGCTAAAAAGATGGTAGTTTTTTTCGTCATCATTTTTTTGCACAAAAGGAAATACATCGCTGCGTGTACTGATAATATCCCTTTATGGAAATTAAAATCGCACTATAAAAAGTAATTTTATTAGTTGCTCACATGCTGCTACAGGATGTTAAAATGTCAGTCAACACGGTCATTCAAGTTAGCTTGATGTTTTGATGGCAGAAAGAATATAAATCATTTCGATACTCCGCGGCCCCCGTGGGAAGACACTTTTGAAAGACATTAATTTACTGATATAATATGTAGTTTACTAATCTTAGAACACGTTGTTCGTATTATGTCATATTTGGGAAAGATTAAGTCACAAAAACAAAAATAAAGAAAGCTGTTCTCACTGGGCGGATGATGATTAACGCCATTAACTAAAAACAAAAGGAATTACATATGTCACGGGATTGCATGTCTATTACTAGGAGTTACATTGAACCAGCATTTTAATCTCTTGTTATACGATGCCATTGTGACCATTGATGGTGTCATTTTCCTTTTTTATCTCATTTTCTTTGTCTCTCTTCGTTTTTTTACAGAGCCGGCCTGTAGAGAAAACCAGTTTACCTGTCATACAGGAGGATGCGTGGGTAAGTGCTTAAAACAAAAAAAAATTGCAGAGATGTGAATAAAATACGTCCTTTTAAATTTTAAGTACTGCTGACGAACAGCTGTTTTGTCCTCGAATTTTTGTCAAATATTGGAAATTCTTTTATGGTTTTTAATGTTTTTATTTGCATTTTTTGCACTATATTTTTTATGATCTCGTTGACAGATATTCGGGCTCGCTGTGATAATTCACTGGACTGTCAGGTAACTTATTTTTATTTATTCGCTAAATGTTTTATGCACCTATTGGCTTACATTTTCCGCTTACAATCCTATTGAATTTCGCAAGTCAACGACGACAACGACTCCGACTGAATTAGGTAGCTGGCGGGTGGCTTGAAAAGGCTTGCACATAATATACAGGGTTGAGTTGAGTTATGGCATTTTTGCCAAAAAATGCCGAAGATGATTACTTTTGCATGCACTCTCTTCACCTTTTGCATATATAAATACCTACCTACCTGTGTCTCTCTTTTTTGTCTGATAACCTTTTATCTTTACAATCAGTTGTTTGTTGCTACACGACGATGCTCCAGTCTTCGATAGAGTTGTCCACAAACAGGCACACAATTTGCTCATGTTACGTTGCGCTTCTAGACAATAAAAAAGCCAAGCCTTTTGTGTTTTGGTCATAAAAAAGTAAAATATGCGTTATTTATAAAAAAAATATGTTTTTTTCTGTTTTGTATTCAGGATGGGAGCGATGAGCTGAACTGCACCCGAAGTAAGTTGAAAAATTGCTGGTAAACTGCATGCCCCCATTCACGTAAAGATGAAAAAGATGAGTGTATATAAAAATCATAAATAACTGCTGAATGCTGATGTTATTGATATCGCTGATGAAGAAGTAAAAATGCAATAATAATGGTACAACAAGCTGGATGAAGACACCAACCGACAATGGGGGTGTCCTGGAACAAATTTTATTACATTGTGATGATTATTATTTCTATGTAAAGATGTAAAATAAGCCAAGGAATTTTGGTTTCAGCCGTAACCTTCTAGCGGAGCACCCTTTTTTGTGCATTTGTGGGTGTGAAGAAAGACGAGAAGAATCATGATGTTTTTAACCTTTTCTTCATTCATGACATCACCTCCATTATAATTAGTAGAAATCCGTCGTGTGTACTTCGGCGCATATTATTCTCTTATTATTATGATTATGTTAATTATTATATTGTTGCAGCGACGACACAAAGACCATCAACCTGCCGCCCTGGTGAGTTTGCTTGCAGAAGTCGGGATCAATGTGTGCCCTACTCGGCTGTGTGTAACGGTAAGGCGAAAAAAAACAAATCAGTGCAAAATTATGTATTATGTAACGTCAACAAATCATTTATCATGTTACTTACTACGCGTACGTACAAGGAGAGAAAAAAATGAATGAATGAGTGCATATCTATATGTACCTAGTCTGTTGACGGCTAGTCGGTTGATGAATTGGTTGTACACATCGCCATGTGTGGTCTCTCTTGGTTTCCTTCTGTATCAATTCCAACTTTTCTCATAAACAGCTTAATTCCATTGTAAAATTACAACAATGTTCATGACGACGACGATATTTCATGGTCATAATAGGAATTTTGCTAATAAACTGTTGGGGAGCATGTGTGTCTCATTTCACTCCTTATCATATATTTTTTTACAGGTGTGTATGACTGTAATGACTTCAGCGATGAGGATGACCATTGTAGACGTAAGTTGTAGATCCTACATGTGTGTTTTTGTGTTGTTAAAAAATACGCATAAACTCTTTTATAATACGAGGCTCCTTCTTTTGTGTTTTAGCTGCCACTGGACATGGTCTTAATCTGAGAACGTATCCAGCAGAACAAACAATCAAACAAGGTAACCTAGTGAACTTTGATTTAACCAATTATTACGTACTATATTTTGTAAAAAAGCAACCTGGAGATCTTTGTTTTTCCACTTTTTTTTATACATTTTCTTCAAGCATATAATGCAAAGCGATTTTGATCCGTTTAACGTTTTTTTACATGCAGATATGCAAAGCGATTTTTATTGGCATGATGTTTTTTGAAATCATAAAACCGTGTGTTTAGTATATATGCATATTTAAATGCCCTCCTAAATTTATAATTAAACAACATCAGTTACAGGAGATTGTTTCAGCTAGTTAAATGGTCATACGATTGCCAACAATGATTGGTACATATTGAGTACCTTTTTTGTAAAAAGTCACAAGGGCGATGAAATGTTAAGAAATTGGCGACTGTATTGTCGACTAAATTGTCCACATACAGGTTTAACTTTTCCAAGTTGTTTTGATGAAAAAATCCTGTTTGAATGTAGGCATGACAACGTAGGACATGAAATTATATTATATTTTTGTGCAAGAATGTGTAAAAAAAATATACCGTTTTGTTGTGGTAGTCTCCTGCTGTAGTGATTAGTGGTTGCACTTTAGTTATTTTTTAAAACTAATCTTATTTTTGTGTCCTATCTCAAAAATATATACCGTTTTGTTGTGGTAGTCTCCTGCTGTAGTGATTAGTGGTTGCACTTTAGTTATTTTTTAAAACTAATCTTATTTTTGTGTCCTATCAATTACTGATTATAAAAAATCCATATGAAATTGATGCTCTATCTCTGATGATGTCTGATGATGATCGACCTTAATGTTTTTTCTTTGTCTCTCTTTCTATCTGTCATCTCTGCCTGCTGTGCTGATGCGCTTTTGTGCTCACTCTCTACTGTACTGTCTCTCTGCGTGTGCCTTTCACACAAAAAAAATCTTTCTCAAACAAAAAAAAAATATCACTCAAACTTTTAACGCATTCATCCCTTTTCTTCTATGCTGATGAATGACAATCTGAATGATACGGTATTGTGCATATGTGTGTCTATGCAATAATATTCAGACCTAGCCGGTAAGACATTTAAAGCATGTCACTACGATGAATGCTTTTCTCTCTCTCTCTCTCTCTTCTCTCTTTCTTATTTAATGATCCGATTTTACTTTTCTCAATGATTTTTTTTTCATGATTTTGATGTTTTCAAAGATTTTTGAGTGAAAACAGTTTTAACCTGATTTTTTTTCTTTTTGAATTACGCAAAGTTAAGTTCTTCATGGAGAATTTGGTTTAATGTGAGTGACTACTTTCACACAGGCAATGAAGTCGTTTTCCAATGCCGTGATGAGGGGCCCCTTCGAGCTCCTGTGCGTTGGTCAAGGGGTAATGGGATTCCGTTGCCACCCGGCTCCCGGGATATAAATGGTCGATTGGAAATTCCTAATATCGCGGTAGACCACACTGGAACGTACATTTGTGAGGCAGTTGGGTATCCCTCTTCTACACCAGGATCAAGGGTTTCCGTCTACTTGAGAGTAGATTCTTGTAAGTGAAAAAAAAAATTAGTGTTACGATGACATTATAATATCATTGTATGGTCAATGAAAATTGGGTACAGTAATACAATAGAAAGTAATGCTAACGTATTGTATGGTCAATGAAAATTGGGTACAGTAATACAATAGAAAGTAATGCTTGTGGTAACTATTTAAAACGGACCGTTCATAAATCATTGTCACATTTAAAAAAAATTATCATTGCGTCATAAAGAGGGAACGAAATAAAAATTGTCCTTTAGACGTTGTGTGCATCAAAGTGAAAGTTTAACATTAATACATGAACGTTGCCCAGATATATCCTTCTACCACTATCCCACGAGCATTTGGTACGTAGAGCACTGGTTTGGTATATGTTTAAAATGTATAGAGAATACTATGGTGTATATTATGTAAATGAATGGAGAATATCTTTTTTTAAATGGTTTGGTGTTGTACATTTTTCCTTCAAACTCTTTCCTCTGAACAAGCTGCTGGAAAATCTTTATGGAGCCCTTCAATTTTGTCGCATTATGACTTTTGTTGCCAATGCTGAGTGGCAGTCTGGGCTATTTACCCCAGTCGATGCACTCACTTACGCGACCACAGATACTGGTATTAGACTGACACACGATTCCCACTAGAATAGTGCAAGTTCCTTTGTTCATAAAAAATATGCGTTTATTTTGTTTTTTTTCAGCATTCTTATTTTGTATCATTAAGTTTAACGTTTATTTAAGTAACTTTTCATGGTCAAATAAATTCATTCAGGTTGAAGATGCGAGGATCTGATGTAGATATTGCATGCATGATTTTACAAACATTTATTTATCGTCGTTAAAACCACTTCATTTACTTTTATGCTGCATGGTTTCTCGAAATAATTTGTACTCTTCCTGTTTTGTGTAGGTGTAACAACAATCCAAATTAATCATCGTTTTGGTAAATTAAAATTTTACTTCTTTTTCAGCATTCTTATTTTGTATCATTAAGTTTAACGTTTATTTAAGTAACTTTTCATGGTCAAATAAATTCATTCAGGTTGAAGATGCGAGGATCTGTTGTAGAAATTGCATGCATGATTTTACAAACATTTATTTATCGTCGTTAAAATCACTTCATTTACTTTTATGCTGCATGGTTTCTCGAAATAATTTGTACTCTTCCTGTTTTGTGCAGGTGTAACTACAATCCAAATTAATCATCGTTTTGGTAAATTAAAATTTTACTTCTTAAATTTGCACAGATGAGCCTCCACCAACACGACCTCCGTCAGCCTGTGGTGTCAACCAGGCCACTTGTGCATCCGGCGAATGTATCAGCAAAAGCATGGTATGTTATTAGTTTACTTTGCCACCAATCTAACTAAAAAATATTACCATTTTTCTCTGGCGTTGCAGTAGTAATGTAGTGAGTACTAGCAATTGGCAATGATTGCGTACCGGAAAGAAGAAAATGTTTTACGAGTTTTAGAAAAAAATATTAGCAATAACTTTTACACTTTTAGTTGTCTACTCTTTTTGAAAACTTTAGAATAGTTTTTCAATGACATCCATATGGATTTCAGTTTGTTATGCTGTTCTTTTAAAACGCGTTTTATTTGCATAAAACCCACGTCTTTATTTGTACTGGAGCATATTTTAAAGCTGTAAAAATAGTGCAACGTAGCTGCAACAAGATTTTACATATCAATCGCATGCCGTTGAGTTCGTGCTTTCGTGCAAGTGCAGCTTTTTGAAAGCTGTTGCATTTTAACGTTATAACGCTTCTGCTGTTACTTCGTTTCCTGCTAATGACGACGACGACGATGATGTACTCGTTCCACTTTGATTTTTTAGGTCTGTGATGGAGATCTGGATTGTGCCGACGGCTCTGATGAGACAAGGTAAATTCCCCAAAGAAAATTTCATCACTCTCTAGAAGTCAGTTTCTCTTATTTTAACCTTAAAACGTTGAAAATGTAAAGTTGCTTTTCCATCCATACCGCAAAGTGTGAAGGACAAGTAGTAAAGCTTTTTTACTTTCTTTCAGCATTGATACAATAATAAATAAATAAATATAAAATCAAAGTGTCCCTGAAGCTGTTTTGGTTTCTATTTAAAAGGCAATAAAATTTTGCTGTGTAGAATGATTAGTGATGGCACTGTTGATGAAAAGCAGATGACTAACCTTTTTGTACAAAACGTAAAAGTGCACGCAAGTTGCAGTTGAGGAATTTTTCTTTTAATGTCAGAAACTGCTGATTGATATTTTTAGAAAAAGCGAATTTAGCAGAATTCTGAAAGCATTAATTAAATATGTTCCGACCTTTAGAAAAACCGACATTCTGTCTATTTGTCAGAGTGGGTGGTAGAAAGAAATGTGCCGGTGTGTTGGTGGCGTGTGATGTGATGTGCAAGCAAACTGCATACCACATAGATATATTATGTATCTCACACCACACACCGCGGCCTCGCCAAATGATCCCCTCGTCAAGAAGAGACACAGGCTTCAAGAGAGTGGAAGTGGCAAAAAGTTTTGTGTGCAGTAATAATAGTATGTTTTTTTTGCTGAGTGAGTGATTTTTAATGGATTTTAGGTGTCGAGGAAGGGAAGGTTGCGAGCCCAATGAATTCCAATGTGGTAATAAACGTTGCGTTCCAAAGTAAGCACGACAAAAGGAAAACCTATCCACTCGTTATTTTCATTCCAAATGGTGATTTTTTCTGGCACACTTGCATGCCTGCACCTTTACACAAAATATAAAGCTAGCTTGCATACTGGAATTTTTTGTGAGGAAAAGGGTGCAAACGTGCAAAAGTTCATATCATGGTTGTAAAGAGGGAACGTTCATAAAATAAACTATATTTTTTTTCATTTTAAAAGCGTAATCATATCAATTTTATGAGCATTTTTAGAAGAAAAACCGGTGAAAGTACGCCGTAAACGCTTTTAATGTGTTTCATCATTATTATGAACGTTTCTCTAAAAAAAATCCTGTTGTTTTTTTGTAAATACCTTTGCATTTAAACGGTATTTTTATAACTATAACAACAGGCAATGGAGATGCGACTCGGACGACGATTGTGGAGATTCTACCGACGAGACGTCTTGTTCAGCCCCACCACCCGGTTCACCATGTCAGTTTAATGAGTTTAGATGTTCCTCGGGTGACCGATGTATTCCCAAAGGCAAGTATAGAACTCTTTTTGGATGGCTACTAGATTTTATTTATACCGCCAACTTCTGTGCTTGTCTATTACTTTTGACATCTTTTACAACTAACTGTTGTCATACATTCTTATATGGCGAACAACTATGAAAATGATGAGTTCAATGTTGAATGTGTTTTAAATAAAAACGGGATAAATGGTGTAAATGGATGACAATGATGATGCCACTGTTACCTTTAAAGCATATGTGTGAATTTGTTGTATGTAACAAGTCTCAATATTGTTTAATCTCCCTCTAGCATTCCACTGCGACAAAGAACTGGACTGTCCTGACAGGTTAATTGCTACTTTACATACCTACCATAATATTATGCTTTTAACTTCATCACATTTTAATTTGACTGATACTTAACTTGTTTTTTTTTCGTTTGCGTTATTTTTTACCAGATCTGATGAGCTCGGTTGCTGTAAGTTTTTTCTTACATGATTAAATGTTCATTTTATTTTTATGATCAAGGGTGTAATTTACTAGGAATTGATTTTTTATTTCTCTGTTGTGTTGGTGATGTTTAGCCGCCCCCGTGTCGATCAAGGAGCCTACAGCTGTGAAGCTATTAACACACTGGGCAGCACCTTTGCCATTCCCGACTGCATTCTGGTGGTAAAACCCGCTCCAGGCTTGTGCTCCACAGGATACTTTAATGAGTTGGCAACAACATCAAGAGAGTGTTTGCCGTGCTTCTGCGGAGGTCAAACTAGTCAGTGTGGCAGTTCTAGTCTGTATCTGTCACAGGTAAAAGGATTTTTTTTAATACAGAACATGTGGGCGAGATGAAATGTGGTTTTGTTTTGGATTCTATCTGACATAAAGGGTCCCAACACTCGAATAAAACACCTTTCTTTCTCTGTATTTTCCATTTTCAGTTACCTTCTCCCGACGGCAGTTACCGATTGGTTGGGGTCTCAATGAACGTTTTGGGCGGTACAGTTGAAATTCAAGATAGACGCTACGCTATTCCCTCCTCGGCTGTACGAGTTTTACCTAATGGTGGAGCGCAAGTACAAATTTCAAGTGTCCGAACTTTGGCCATCCCATCCGATGTCATTCCTTATTTTGCTCTGCCAAATTCTCACTGTGGTAACCTTCTTAGGACTTACGGTGGTCATTTGCGGTATACACTTCGGTATCGAGGATCAGGACGAACGTTGACGGCACCTGATATCATAATACATGTAGGTTTTTAACTAAACTAATTATAATTCAAGTTTTTTGATTCACCATCTAAAAGAAACAGGAGCAGTAAAATTCTAAATTTTGCTTAAATTTCTTTTCTGTAAATATTTTGGTAACGCTGTAGGGCAATGGACTGACCCTTCTTCACATGGGCAAAGAAACTTGGTCACCAAACCGGGAGCATTCCATTTCTGTCAGATTATGGGTTGGCGAGTGGTTCAAGAGAGTGGCCGGAAGGCCAGGTGGTGATCAACCAGCCGAAGGGGTAGAACCAGCTTCCAGAGAAGAGATTCTTATGGTGCTTAGCAATGTAGAACATCTACTAATCAGCTATCAAGCGTCATGTTGCGTTTTATTGACTATCAAACAAGTTGGCTTCTTGCCTTTTGCATTTTAGTTTTTCAAAAGGCAAGAAAAAATTTGTACGAAGTTGATCGCTATTTTTACAATTGTAGATCCCAATACGACCAAGGTAGTAGTCTTGACAGGACAGTTTCTTTAATTCGATTGGATACCGCTGTGCCCGTAAACACTGGTCAAGGACAAGCCGTCTTTGTGGAACAGTGTAGGTGTCCTCAGGGCTATGCAGGTCTTAGCTGTGAGGATTGCGCACCTGGTTATGAGAGACGTCAACAAGGTGAACTTAATTAACTATATGTCATGTTTTATTTATTGCTTTAAGATCATTAAGTAACTACACCGTTAACGAAGAAGGAACCTATTTTAATAAAAAAAATTTCTTCGCATAAAGAAAAAAGATAACCGGTACTAACCCTTTTTGTGTTTTTTATTTTTACGAAGGACCATGGCTTGGAATTTGTGTTAAAACTACTCCAAAATTGGACTGCCGACCTGGTGAATACCTTGACTTTCAACAGTGTTTGCCTTGTCCGTGTCCCAGTCCAGATAGACGATTTGGTAACACTTGTTACAAAGATGTGGATTCAGGAATTACATGCGAATGTTTGCCAGGGCATACAGGAAGAAATTGTGATAGCTGTGCACCAGGCTACGAAAAAAGCCGGGACTATCCGTTTGCTTGTCGACCAGTTTGTAAGTTTTAAAATACTTTCAAGCAGCACAGAGAAAATAAAGTTTTAATTAAAAAAATGTGCTAAAATATTTTCTCGGCAATTATTCCTATACTTTAATAGCGTCTACTTGTGACGTTGAAGGCAGCCTATCACCAGTAGCGGATCCCTCAGGAAGGTGTATTTGCAAGGTAATAATTTGTAATGTCGTTTTTGAACGGGCCGTCTACTAACATGTTAACATTTTTACATCAAATAAATTAATGTTTGAAAAAGGTAAATGAATTTTTTGTGTAAAAATGTGATTTTCTCTGCTAACTCTGCTACCCTGTCTCTGCTTTGGAACTGTGTGTGTGCGTGCACATAATATATATTTTGGTAAATGGAACAATTTTCTGGAGTTTTACTTGGAAATTTTGCCTTTTACCTTCTTTTGTTTTACTTTTTTGTAGACTAGAATAAATGATAGAGTTCTTTAGTTGATTTTGCTTTAGCATAGCGTTTTGAACCAAATGATTTACATGTTTTATGTTGTTTTTAATGTAGCAACACGCGGCTGGTTCCTCTTGTTCCGAATGCCAGCCCAACACTTTCTTCCTGAGTTCCAGAAACGAGCATGGCTGCATCAGTTGTTTTTGTATGGGTGTTCACCCCCTCTTGTAGTAGCAGTAATTGGTACCGCTCTCAGGAAACAGCCGTTTTTCTCAATTCAGGACTGGGCTTTACCCTCGTAGATGAAACACAAGGAGATGAGATAAAAGACGGCTTCATTTTTGAGACCAACTCCAGAGAGGTTGGGTTTAGGGAGTTTAGCCGGTATTCACCTGGCACATACTATTGGCAATTACCCTACAACTTTTTGGGAGACAAGGTTACAGCGTACGGTGGTCATTTGAACTACACGGTACGATATGTACCCCAACCAGGAGGACAGAGTAGCCCGAATAATGCAGCAGATGTGGAAATAAACGGGAATGATATAAGGTTGCTCTACTTCCGTAAATCAACTTTATCACCAAACAGACAAGAAACGATATCAGTACCGTTGCTAGAGCAATATTGGCAAAGGCAAGACGGTCAGACGGCAAACAGGGAGCATTTATTGATGGCGCTTGCTAATTTGGATGCGTTATTAATCAAAGCGACGTACACGACTAGCACCAGAGAAGCTTTGTAAGTTATCGAGATTGTACAAAAGGAGGAATTTTAATTGTATTTGATAATCGATGTGCGCACTATCATCATGTGTCGTTCAGTAAAGTAACATAATTTTTTTTTTGATTCTGCACAGCTTAAGTAACGTTATATTGGACGTAGCCGTACCACGAAACACCGGTCAAGAACGCGCTTTTGCAGTCGAGCAATGTACATGTCCTGTAGGCTACACCGGCTTGTCGTGTCAAGAATGTGCATATGGCTATACCCGATCCCTTCGAGGTCTCTATTTGGGTCTTTGCGAGCCTTGCTCATGTCACGGTCATTCGGATGAGTGTGACACTAAAACGGGAGTTTGTAGGGTAAGAAGATTTTGTTTGACTACTTTGCAAATATTTGCATTCTCTTGTTACCCCACATAAATAATCATGTACTTGTTCATGCCACTACCCTACAGAATTGCCGTGGTCACATCTTCTGGAGATTTTTGTGAGGAATGTGAAAGTGGTTATTCTGGAGATCCTCGAAGTGGAGAATGTTATTTGGAAACAGCACGTTGCTATTGTGATCCCAGAGGCAGCGTTCGGGCAGATTGTCCTGATGGAAGAAATTGTCTATGCAAAGGAAACGTGGAAGGTGCCTCTTGTAATCTCTGTAGGCCGGGAACGTTTTCCCTTCAAGAAATCAATCCCTTGGGATGTTTGGAATGTTTCTGTTCTCGCGCCAGTGCGGAATGTGCTTCAGCAAACTTGTACAGGTCTCGCGTAGATTTACAAATATCCTCCGGACCACATGGGGTCACTCTTACAGACAGCACGAGGACAGCTTCTATTCAAGAAATCACAGTGGACACATCCTCTGGAGAATTGGTTTATAGGTATCCCCCTGGAACCCGATCGGAAAGACTGTTTTGGTCGTTACCTTCACGATTCACTGGAAACAGACTTACATCATACGGTGGAAAACTGTACGCCACACGCCGTTATCTGGTTCGACCTGGCACTGACTCGACACCGGGAGAAGATATTGACGTTATTCTGGTGGGCGCTAATGGGGTTTCCTTGTACTGGATTTATGGCTCGCTTCTTTCCGGACAAGAGGTTGCTTTGGAGGTGGCTCTTCGTGAAACAGCAGGATGGCGTCATATTGGCGGTTCTGGAAACATGGCTAGTCGCTCTGACATTTTGGACGTTCTCCGAGATCTTGAGGCTCTTTCCGGACAAGAGGTTGCTTTGGAGGTGGCTCTTCGTGAAACAGCAGGATGGCGTCATATTGGCGGTTCTGGAAACATGGCTAGTCGCTCTGACATTTTGGACGTTATCCGAGATCTTGAGGCTATCCTCATTCGGGCATCTTTTACTGACGACATGGAAGCCATATATATCAAGGAAGTTTCTATGGATAATGCTGTACGGCAAAATACTCCGCTTGGCATTGTTACTGACGTGGAAGAGTGTAGGTGTCCACCAGGTTACGAATGTCTTTCCTGTGAACAGTGCAGTCCTGGACATTATTTAGATACCAATGACAGGTCACATATATCAAGGAAGTTTCTATGGATGATGCTGTACGGCAAAATACTCCGCTTGGCATTGTTACTGACGTGGAAGAGTGTAGGTGTCCACCAGGTTACGAAGGTCTTTCCTGTGAACATTGCAGTCCTGGACATTATTTAGATACCAATGACAGGTCTCGTGGACCACACGGTGCTTGTAAGCAATGTCCATGTGGAGATAATTCAGAAGGCTGCCTGCTAGAAAACGGAAGACCAATATGTCTGTGTCGACCTGGTTTTACTGGGGCGTACTGTGATGCACGAGGTAATTAAATTTTTTTTCTCTTTGCGTACCTAATCGTGACTAATCCACTTTTGCATGCGATTTTACTAAAACTAACACCTTATTTTTTATCGCCTAACNAATCGTGACTAATCCACTTTTGCATGCGATTTTACTAAAACTAACACCTTATTTTTTATCGCCTAACGCTCAACAAGACCGAGTAATGGTGGAACTTTCTCCAGTGAAATTGTACGCCCAAGTGGGCACCACCGAACGATTTTATTGCTCGTATTCTAGCCAGCTTCGTTTTAAACTTGAGTTTGTCACCTTTCCTGATTGGCACTGGCTCCTGGCTAATGAAGCTGTAAGATCTAATTACGGACAGGAACCTGAATTGTCTTACTTGTATTATAAGTTTGGTGACTACCGACTTCCGGCCAGTCAGTGGTCGCTCAGTTTAACAGCTGACATTCCTGTTTTTCCAAAGTTACAAAAAGTCATTTGTAGACTTGTCAATGAAAGGGGCGAGGCAGTGGCAGAGGTGTACGCAAGAGTTCTCACAGGTCTATTATGATAAAATGATTTAAAGATGTCCGCTCGTAAAGTAGCGTAAAGTCACTTATCACGCAGAGATGTTATATAGTTTGTCTCGGCACACAGTTGCATGTAGTCACTCGGTCGTACGTAATTAGTAATTCTTTATCAAATAATATGGGTAGTCTTGAGCAAAACAGCCGATTTATGTAAAAAAATTTGTAATCGTATTTACATAAGTATTTTATTATTTCAGTCACTGGAGGACCTATAATCCCGCCCCCAGCGTTAGGACAAGGCCAACCCCGCATACAAGTTCAAATCGATGAGCCGACTCAGTTAGCCAATGTTGGAATGTACGTCACATTCCGTTGTACTGCCCGAGCGACTCAAACTACACCGTTGCGTATAACTTGGTCCAGAGAACGCGGTGCTATTCCAGCTGGCCGAGCTCGTGACGATGGACAAGGTCTTTTGGTTATAACCCAAGCTCGTCCAGAAGATAGTGGGGCTTATCTTTGCACAGTTACCGATGGTTATTCTACTATCGTGGAAACCGCTGTTCTCAATGTCGACAGTGGAGAACCAGCAAGTCCTGAAGGAATTCGACCCTCTGTTTCTATCCTCCCAAGGTCTAAATATGTTCGCGTTGGTGAACCTGTTGAACTTCGTTGTGAAGCTACTGGAATCCCGGCCCCTGTCGTGGTTTGGACCAGTGGTCGCGGTGGTGGTTTTGGACCACACGTCCGAGGTGACAATGGACTTCTAAGGATTAGTGCGGCGAAGAAATCTGACGAAGGCGAATACGTATGCACAGCCAGGAATAGTTTAGGATTTGATACTCAACGAGCCGTAATATATGTACAGGGAGAAGACCACACAAGTGGCTATCCTCCAGCTCCGATTATTCCTCCTGTATTTGGCACTGTTGTAACCATCTCTCCCAGCCAGTATGAAGCTCGACCTGGAGAAAATGTACGTTTCCGTTGTGATGTTAACGAAAGAGGGACACAAATTCAATGGACCAAAGTATCTGGAGTGCTTCCGCAATCCGCCAGCCAAGCTCCTGACGGTACTTTATCAATTTCCAACGTTCGGGAAACTGATTCTGGGGTGTACGTTTGTACTTGCGTCGCAGAGACGGGACAGAGTGTACAAGCCCAGGCTCGTCTCGCTGTTTCCTTTTTGAGTAGCCCACCGTCTGCTAGAATAGAGCCAGAACGACAAACAGTTGCACAAGGTAGTCTGATTGAGATTAGGTGCGTGCCCAGTGGAAATCCTACACCCACCATTGAATGGTCCAAGGTTGGCGGTAGCTTACCCGATTCTGCTGGAAGAAACAGTGAAGTGCTGAGAATCGAACGAGCGGATATTAATGATCGGGGCGTGTATGTATGTCAAGTTCTGTTCTCAATGTCGACAGTGGAGAACCAGCAAGTCCTGAAGGAATTCGACCCTCTGTTTCTATCCTCCCAAGGTCTAAATATGTTCGCGTTGTTGAACCTGTTGAACTTCGTTGTGAAGCTACTGGAATCCCGGCCCCCGTCGTGGTTTGGAGAAACAGCGAAGTGCTGAGAATCGAACGAGCGGATATTAATGATCGGGGCGTGTATGTATGTCAAGTGGAAAATTCTACAGGGAAAAGTTTGGCTTCAGCTATCGTTGAAGTAGATAGACGGGAAGCGCCACAAATAGAAATGTATCCAAATAGACAACAAACAGTTGTACGGGATGGAAGTGCATTGTTCCAATGTCGAATCACCGCAGGAATTCCATCACCGACGTTGTCCTGGACTAGAGCTAATGGTCAAAGACTACCATCCAGGGCAGAAGAAATACAAGGTGGTGTTTTGAGATTTAATAGAGTAACCGGAGACGAGGCAGGCCAATATATCTGTACTGCGGAAAAATTGACAGGAAGCACTAAAGCTTTTGCCACACTGGAGATTCAAACCCCTCCAAAAATTACCATTTCCCCCGCAACACCGTTCCCGTTTTCTAGCACACTTTAATCTTGTTCGCCCTATTTACTCTTTTCTTTTCCTTTTTGCTACAGTTTATAGAGCATTTTACATTATTTCACAGCTGCTTGTTTTCGCTCAGAAAAACAACTAAATGTTACCCAAACTTTAGTAGGGAGATGGTAGATGGATGGCGTTTCAATGGCACAAGCAATTAGTTGTAGAAATTCCAATCCCATCTCGCCGCCATGTCCTGTCGTCTTCATTATCTGTATTTTCTTCCTTTCCTCTACCACCCATTTGTTCGCTACATAAACTATTGTCGTCAACTTATGTGCCCATGTATCCTATTTCCACCTCATTTCACATTAAACCCTGCGATTGTCACTTTCTGAAAATATGGGTCAATGAATGGTTGTTTCACATAAACTACCTATGTATATGATCCCATTTGCTCGTTGTCGTTGTTTGTAAGTTGGACGACTCTCCATCATATTATGTAAAGTAACTTGACAATCGAACGCATCGATCTAGAAGATGAGTTTGTATTACCGAATAAAAGTAGACAACGAAAATGCTACTAGACAATATTTCGTAACAAAATATTATTGATAATTTGTATTTACTAATATGCATTTACTACATGCATTTTAGTTTCGATACAAATTAAGAATGATTATACTCCACTCCCGATATAAAGTTACAAAGGTTACCATCAGAAGTCACATTACGCAATATAAGTACAAACCATTGTTCGTAATCACTTTTCGATAAATGGCAACAATAGCAATCCTCAGTCCTCATACTATTCTTTACTGACGCATATCGTGCAACAAATAATCATATAAAATAAGAACCTTTCCTTAAAATTGTGTTACAATATTTAGGTTTCTTGGTCAATGCAAGAAGATAACAGATAGCCTATGAAAGTGGATGAGGTGCGAGTCCGTAACACGTATGTATATAACATGATTGTTATGCATTTCCGTTGAAGTATTAAATGAAACACAACTTACAACAGCCAATTTGAAACGTAACGCGGGTATGCCCGGTCGCACGTTGAGGTCTGTATGTACAAAATAAATTGAGAGAAAATGGGTATATATTTTGCAGAACTCTAGCTTCTAGCGTCGATACGACAGTAAACGGCACGTGATATTACCGTTTGCCTCGCAGCGTAATGTTCATAACCCTTTTTTTGGTAAAATGAGCGTTTGTCTGGTATTTTCATGAAAAAATACTATTTTATTTGAATGTCATAACATTTGCAACCAAAATAGAACGCAGATGCCACTGGTGGTACTGAATCGAATCCCCGTCCACAGTTTTATGGTTTTCCGTTATAGTAGATTTTTCCTCCTACAGCTTTAAAACTCTCTCCTTCCAACTCCACGCCTCCAAGGCACTTTTTCTCAAGTAATATTTTTTCATCCATTTCCTCTTTCTCTCCACTCTCATCATTCCGATTCCTCATCTGCTCGTGTACGTTTAGCTCATACAGATATGTATGTATGCCAGAACTAAAGCTACCTCGAATACTTTTGCGCTTCATTTTTTTTTTTTTACCAAACTTCACCTGAAAGAAATTCCTGGCAGTTTACAGTATAATCATACACAGTGAAGTCTTCTAGTTTCCAAACAGCCACTTTCTTTGGATTTTTTACATTGTCGATTTTATGAATGCCTCATGCATGCGCACAGAATGAGTATTTTTTTTTCAGTTGAGATTTGCTATTCATCTTTTTACTTCCCGTTCATCGTTCCTAGTCTAATCTTTTAGCAACTCACAATAGTCCCAAACTTGAATTTTGCAGCGTTGTTTGGTGGCCTTATTTTTTCTAGGAAAAAAAAAGAGGATTGTTACAAATG
>JAHZNB010002795.1:0-16302 GCA_027744295.1 Callyntrura guangdongensis | reverse complement strand
CTGTTACACCAATGCTCTCTTGCTCTTACCTTATTTTTTTCGCATTCTCCCAGATTTTCTTTCCTTCGACTTCATTCAACAAGATAGTTTATTTCAAAAGCCAGTGCTGTTAGGGGAATACTCGGTTTCTCCAGAGAGCTAGAGAGAGAGAGAGCAATCTTTCGTATTTACAATGTATGGTCATATACGAAAAGAAATGTAAAAAGAAAGAAAAATAAAGAATGGAAGATTGGGAGAGAAAACAGGACGAAAGGGTAGAAAAATAGTCAAGTGGGGTAACTGACTGCCTGAATTGTGAATAGTGGTCGTTGTCGTCGTCGTTTTCTCCTCTACAAAAAGCACCATTATTACTCTAGTACAGGCAACAACACCGAAGTAAACAATGCTGTAAAATGGGCAGAAATGGACCCGAGTTAAGCTACTTTTCTAGGGAAAAGGAGAATAAAGTATGAATCTATTTCGAGAAACTTAATATTTTACGTATTCCGACAGGTATGTATGTGTTCCTTGTTGGTAGGTAGGCAATACAATAGGCAAAAAAAGAATAACTTTTGATTCTACCCGCTTTTCCTCGCTGGAATGTTTCTTTGAGAATGAAAAAAGCTATTTTGCTGACATGATAAAGCAGACTATTGCGCGGAATAGAGTCAAAACTTTTCAACTTGCTTTGCGCGCTTTTCTCATAAGCCCTTTTCTCTCTCTCTCTCTCTCTCTCTCTCTCTTTTCACTCTCTGTCCCTTATCATCTTTATAATTTATAAACTGCAGAAACTTTTCAAGTTTGAGAAATTGCCACCATTTTCAAAATGACGGGCGTTTGCTGAAATTTTTTCAATGATCAATTATCCTCATTACTCACCAAATTAGAAAACAAAGTTTGAATGATACGCTGATTACTGCCAAAGTAGTAGACAAACTATTATGTTTCCTCTTGAAACTTGTGTCGTTAACAATTTTGTAATGACCAAAAAAAGATTTCATGTTTAACGAATGGCTCAGTTAAGGCCATATCTTGATTTACACACCCATCTCATTATCATACAAGCCTATATGTATCGCCTTTGAGTATGCAACGAAGCAAGCCAAATATTATTTTTATTTTCATTTCTCAGCACGAAGACTGGTCTATTTAAATTACAATATTCTCATAGAAAAAGCAAGGTAGCAAGTGTACAATATTGCGAGGTAGTCGTTTGTAACAATTGGGCAAAGGTATTGGTTGCTTTCTCTTTCATCCCAGGAAAAGTGCTTATTAATAATGCAAAAAGTCATTTAAATAAAATGAAAGGGCTAGAAGAATGGGGAAGCGACATGTGAATAGAGAATGACAAGTGATGGCGCAACCAAATCCACCCAAAGCGACGCTTATTACCAGTCGACCAACACCCTTTTCTGGAAAACCGGGATAAAAGAGGATTCGTTAACATAATAGCTCTATGTATGTAGACATCTACCGTAGCTACTACAAGCGAATACCGTAAAGCATCTAACATTGTAAGGGACGAGCTTAAGTGAAAATATTTACCAGGGAAGCACGCAGTAGCGGAGGGAATATAGCTCTTTTATAAGCTACACAGGTAGCAGCAGTTTCAGCACAAAAGGAATTTTTTTTAGTTGGTTGTTTGTTGGCTGAAAATTGACGCTAATATGTCTTAACTTTTGGATGAGTTTGACACAAACAAAAACTACTGCACCTGTGGATGGGGAAAGTGTACTAAAAATAGAGAGCACAACTCTACAACACCCGCGTGCACAGACATTTTAATACATGCACACAACTTGCTAGAATGCACCTGTATACATACTCCCCATTGTTCTCCAACAAATTCCTTTCTTCCTAACAGGTTCGTATTGCCTTTTCAATCGTGTGCTTGGTGGATAATAATGTTTTGTAGGGAGGCAGGCACATTGTCGACATATTTCAAGATAATACTCGTCAATATGCACTATGTGTACATCGACTAAAGCTACTCTCTATACCTAGGGAATTTGTTTGACGGCAACAAGAACGTTGGTTGTAGGTAACAAGGAAAAACGGAGAATACGTAAGTACTTTGCAAATTGAACACGGCCAGCAAATACTTTGTTGGTGGCGCTTTCGTCATGCCCTCATTGTGGAGAAATTGAGGGACCTGCGTAAAAACAGCACAGGCGTTGGGCCGCATTTTCTCCAAATGTAAGAATATTATATATGCAAAGTAGTTCTCGAAACCTAAACTCTGTTTCAGGAGGTTCTATATTTTGACACATTACGGTAAACCAATCCCAAAAAAAAAGTTGTCAGTAAAACGGAAGACGCTGTCAGGAGAAATAGAGAGAAAAATTGTATTGTGTGCATAGAAGTATATGTATGTCTACTTTGTATTACATACTGCCACCTCTCTCACTCGGTGTGTATTTATTTTTTAATCATCGCCAGAAATATAAACACTCGCGTTGTTGGCTTTGGCAGCGCAATAACGTGATACGTAAATTATTATGGTGAGGTGTTCTACCTCGTGCTTGCTTTCAACAAGACACGAAGGAATTTTCATTTTGACAGGCTGCTTTCATTTTAGGTGAAGTGCTCGGTGTAATAATTTGGTCAAAATAAAAGTGACCGAAGAGCGTACTCCGCATAAACTGTCACGTAGTTTGGTAGAATACGCTGAAATATTTAACCAAGGTTGCATGCTCATTTGCGTAAATGGATTTAAACAACGGTATAGTGGCCAACCCGTCATTTTCCTGTCATGTACGCTCTTCCTTCAACTTTTTGACGACGGTGACGACTATACGACGGAAGTTTTCTCGTTCGTTGATATGTTTTCACTTTTCCCCTCGTGAGATAACTTGAAAAACACTTGAAATTGTGAAAATGTCAATGCTTCTCTACCTCTCTTTTGCTTTATGCTTTCTTTCATCCTTCTTTTTTCCAGGATGGAAAAGTTTGTTTGTTTAGCCGATGAATATTACTTCGTTACTACACTATATTTACAAAAGGAATGACAAAAAAGTAAAAATGGCAGCAGCATTATGATAATGACAGTGTGGTGGTTTGACGGCAAAGTTGAAAAGGAAAGCATTCCAATAATACGCCCAACTTGTAACTTGTAAGTGGCAGTATTGTCGAGAAGAGGTCAAAAGTAGAATGATATTTTTTAAGAAAAAAAAAGACGCCTGGTTATTACTTTAGTAAATGTGATGTAGTTTCAAAGGGAGCTTGAGAATCAACAAGCGGTAGGCTTTTTAAGTTTTTCTCTGTATCTACGTCGCTGCGCTTTCGTCAGTCGTAACTTGAAGATATGCAACCCGTAAAACGATGTCACTCTTATTGACTGCTCTTATGGCAAATAAGTAACCGTCGTCGTATGTTAATACGGAATATTTTCATATCGCCTTTTGTTATTTGTTCCAGTATGCGTCATGAATCCTTGGCGTGGAGGTATGTAAGGGAAATGTAAACACACGTTGGTTTTTTGCCAAAAGGGAAAAAGGCAGTGGCACAAAAACAGTTTGCGTTGGTTGTTTTCATTATCTCACTAGAGAGAGAATAAGAATGTTGTATTGTTGCATTACACAGTCCGAGTGGTAGGGTGGGTGTATACGATGGAAAATGGTCTAAGTAAAAGAAAGTTTTGTTAGGTATGATTGTTGCCAGAAGCACTTCACATTCCTCTATCGTTCTTGTCTTGAAGTGTACCGTTTTTGGGGGTAAAGACACACACGAACGTGAAGAATGAAGCTTGAGGTGAATGTTTATTAAGAAAAAAGAAAGAGAAATGTGAGGGATTGGAGATACTTATGCGTAGAGTTATAAAGTAAACCGTGTGCACTAAAGTGTACACAGGTAAAAGTAATTTCATTGTGTTTTTTTGAAGTTGTTACAATGTTTTAGGCAGAAGTAAGAAAGAAGAGGTTGACAGGAGAGCAGGAGTTACTGAAATGAGATATTGTGTGCCTACGTAATAATACCCTGCAGTTATGACTGTTTTTTTGTCTTGGAAGAGAGAAAAGGGGAAGCAATGGTAAACACATTAGAAATATTAAAATAAAACAGTTCTAGAAGATATTTACGATGGTGGATGAGATGATAAAAAGCAGGGGAAAAAGTCATTTCTTTTGGCTCTCTTAAATGAACATTTCGCTGTGTAGGTAGATAGACTTTTCCCTTGAAGCCGTTTTTGTATTTGGTTTATGACGGGATGACAGAGACATGGAGCGACGAGGCGGAGACAAAATTGCAAATATAAATGAAACAAGAGTTAACTTTTATTAGAAAAACGGCTCGTTTCTTCGTCACATCAGTTTATCTAAATGGACTGCTCGTTACGTACGATTTTATTCGCATTTGTCGGAGAAAAAAGTTCTTGTTGTTGTTTCTGTTATCTTTTACAGACTGTTAAAAACTTTTCCTAACAGCTGCCATGCATGCATTTGAGTACCTACGTTGTATGCCGCGTTCGAGGAGGGTGGGGGGTATAGGGGTTGATAAAGTTACTGGACAGTTAGCGTGAGTTTAGATAGTAAGCATAAGCAAAATATGCTCTCTACTCTCTACTGTTATGAGATGAATTTTTCTCCGGGATTTTCTTCATTTAGTAGGTTTAGGAGGATGTGGGCTGTTGCCAGAGATGAAACCACGACATCCACGAGTACTTGGGGCACTATGTGGAGACGGCTTTATCCGCTCTGTAACGTTGTTTTACAATTCTACAACCATTTTGGAACGAAAATAAAGCGTAGACGTAGACGCAGAGGTAGAAGAAAAGAACATGAATAAGTTGTCGTGAAGATGAAGAAGAAACCAAAACCGCACAAAATCTTTATCCTGATCTGATGAGGATTACACGATGATGATGATGGAAAGCACAAGACACAATATACTCCATGTTTGTTGGAAATCCCCACATAAACTCCAGCAGAGATAGAAGTAGCATACTAAAATAGGCATTGGAAATGAATAGAAGCAGAGTAGCCTTAAGTATTCTTTGCCATTCTTAAGAGCATGTTTTGGGGAGGAAGACGTGTTATACATTTAATGAACGTAGTAGCTACCTTAAAATTTCCGTTTGTACGAAATCCTAGGGCATTTCTGTATTTTGTGTACACTGTCATTTCAGTAAATGTAAAGATTATGTACCTTTGTGCATGACTAGCATTAGATATCGTCTTTACTCTTCTCTCATGTGTCGTGTGTGTGACATTGAGTATAAAAATGAAAAGTGATGATGATGAGGTGAGCTATCAGGGACCATACTTTTGACGAACTGTTTTATAGTTGTATATCCTATAGAAAGTTGGTATAAAGAAAAGCACACTTTTCCTTTTAGATTTTTTTAGTTGCTGTATGTGAAGTAATGTCGATGACACAGGTACACACACACACTACCAACATTAGTAATAAAGCGTGTAGAATTGTCTTGATGGAGGGAACAGTTTGAATTTTTTTCCGTCTTAAAGTGTACAAAAATCTCGTTATTGCTTTTTTCCCATTGCAAACGCCGGAAAGAGTTTTAGAGTTTCTTTTTTGATGGATTCTTTTTAATGCTCTTAAATTTTTCCTTTTAGCGTGGCCATGATGAAAAAAGAAGAGCTGAAAAAAGATATTAGACAGAGACAGACAGAGAGTGAGTGAGAGAGAGAGAGAGAGAGAGAGAAATCCTTGTGAAATAGCTAACGCCCTGTAAGAAAATATAAGAAGAAGGGTTTTCTTTTGATTCGTACTTTACTAGTGAAACAAAAAACAGGGTGTACAAACCATAAAATCTGTGGCGCTCACAACTCTTGTAAAGGACAGACACTATTACATGCATTTACTTTTACAGTGGGAGCATGAGTATAAAAATTTATCGACATTTGATGTTCGTTCATTTTTAAAGCGTTATAAAAGCGGGTATAATCCTTCTTTTCCGGTGAAACATGTGCTGCTGTTGGAATCAGTTTCATGTTACTTCACTGCTTCTAGCTAGGTACTTTTACGTACCCAGATGTACGTATGCTAATATGGGCAAAAAATACGGCAGATTTAAATCCTACGTAGATTAATATATACTCCATAAATTCCTCCACGTAGAATAATCAATACAATCTTGCTATTTGCTGCTACTCGCACGCAGCAGCCCAGCAGTTTTCTTTATCTTTCCCCTTAGCTGCCACTGCTTGCCCCGGTTTAGCGTGATGGTGGCGGAATTTAAGTAATGCCAAATGAGCTTTTATATTCTTAATGACAAAGACAAGCGTACAGAAATGGAGTCAGACAGGCAGAAGAATGGATGTCTGAAATACTCATTTTTCTGTCGGCTTGTCTGTGTGGTTTCTGGCTCATTTCCCTGCTCAGTCATGAAGTTTGAGTGGCTTTTAAAATTCTCCGTTTCTTCTCATTCTTTTGCTGTTGGTTTTGCTCAATAAGAAAATAAGCCACCAGCATGTTTGTTGTGACGACGAGGAATCACACATATTTATATGCCAGGGATATATGGTTAGGTGTGTCTAGAGTCTACAAGTGCAAAGGTACAAGGTATGTTTTATGTCAAACGTTTTCGTGTCATGTCTGCGTTANTATATGGTTAGGTGTGTCTAGAGTCTACAAGTGCAAAGGTACAAGGTATGTTTTATGTCAAACGTTTTCGTGTCATGTCTGCGTTAATAATTTGGAAATCATCTTTTTTATTCATCATAAACGATTATAGTAATATGAAAGCCCAAGCAGAAAAAAGGGAGTCATCCGCCACGATCGTGCGTTTCAGATAGAGAAAGGCGGAGAGATAGACGTTGGTGGTGAATATGTACATAAAGACTTACTGTCTGTGAATCTAAACATATTTGAAACGGAAGTCAGGCCCTTATAAAGATTACGCTTGCCAAAACTACGGTGGAAACAACTACCCGTTAGAGAAAAAAACTTTTTCTCAAAGAAGGAGCGAAAAGTGACACGAAAAGAAATAACTGTATGTTTTTATAATGTAACTTGAATTTCGGGAAGAAAAAAAGAACGAGAAACTTTCTTTTAACCAGTCCTCCTTTTCCAACCACTTTTTCAACAGTTTCCAACTGAAAAGTAAAAAGGAAACTGGCAAAAGAATAAAAACATGGGAACTTTTTATGGGGAATATTTGCCAATGTGAAAGGGGGAAAAGAAAGCTGGCTTTCTGTTATACACATCATCGAAATCTGATCTCTTTATATCATATATGTACGTTTATATACGATTTTTCCGTCATCATTTTGTGACACTGCCATATGTGGCTTCTTGTCAACTTGTGCGGTAGTCCATTGAAACGACGAGCGAGCAAGAGAATCAGTACTTTTAGAGAAAAAAATCATGCGGTTCTTATTATGTGAAACGCATCGGGTATAATTTTCCCTTTAGTGCTCTTTGTATTTCTTTTACTGTTCAGGGCTTGTGGTAGTTGCGGTGTTAAAAACGGAGACGACACAAGTCTGAAAAAATGGATGGTTGGACACACGTGGAAGAAATATGGCCTGTCTGTACGCTCACGTCGTCTTGTTACGTATGTGGCTTATGCGAGTGAAGATTTTGCATTTACTACCATATGGGGATGATAAAGGGTCTGCTGTATTCAATTGACCTTGATTGAAAGCAAACTGCTAGACACATCCTATATGTAGAAATAAGGCCTTGAACAGGATGGACTTTAGGTCCAGTGGATTTGCCGGAAATTCGCATGGTGAAGCAAATCAGAAGTTAAAGTATAAGCACAAGCGTATAGTTTGTAGTTAGGTTGTTACAAACTGGTGTCATCATAAACTTTACCAACTTGGCTCTCAGTTTCGTTACGTGTAGGGATTTGTCGGGGTAACGATGTGATTATGTAGCGGTATCTGGCACTATTCGGCTGTACTCTATTAACATATTAATAATAAATTCTGTCATAGGATAAGCTGTCTCTAATAATGCAATCCTGATACGGTTAGTCAGTCACACGGAAAGAGGAAGATTTAAGTCTTAAGATGTCGTTAGAGGGATTCCCAGAACGCAAATGACGATGCAACCAGACACTATAAAGTTGTGAGTTTTTCGCTGAAAATTCAATGTATAGATGCATTGAGCTTTGAATAGCTGAAAAATCACAAAAACATTTGAGGGTGAACAATTAGATGTGGCCACATGTACGCAGTTGCAGGTTGAAACCACAAAAAAGGTCAGATAGTCAGATCCTTCAATTTTGCCATGACAAATTGACTGTCACTTTTGCGACAATTTATTTTATAATTGGGTTGCTGTTGCTACGTTGTTAACGGGAAGACCTGTTTCCTATAGTTTGACTTGACGTAGCAGCTTCCTCTCTGAGTTTACAGCGATTGTGATGCAGGTCACATATTGTTAAAAGAATTTTACAAGAAGTCAAAGATATCTTGGCATAAGCCACGCCATGAGATGCTGTCATGTCAAAAATGGCTAATAGGTCAGGAATATTGATTTTGCTATTTTTCTGAAGTTACTGGACACTTCAGGTACTTTTCCTGCCAAAAATTCAGGACGAAGTGTATCTATGTGCCAGTTACATCGGAGGAGACAAAAAAAATCACTAAGGGCAGACACACACCTAGACAGTTCAGCATTGAAAATTCAGTAGCCATATCAGAATAAAGTTATTCTTTCACTTTTCTTTATACAATAATTTTATCCTTTTTATCGCCTTGAAAGTTACGTACGTTACCACCACCGTTTTATCAGACTTTTTTTTACCAGATTAACCTTTTCACATTGCACAAAGAGGTATTTCACTTATCTCACTTTCAGAATGTGTGCTTTAGAATGACTCGAACAAATGCAGTCTTAAGCCCCGTGTGTCTGTCAGTAGCGCAGCGCGACGTCTTTTTTTGTTTATGTGGTGGTGTGTATCGTGCCAAAGGCTTCCCTAAATGTGTACATTGCGCCTTTTATGAATTTTTCATAGAAAATCAACATTTTATAATTGTGCGCGTCCTCCTATCATCTTTCTGAAAATGCGAGGAAGCAAAAGTAAAAAAAAGTACAAAAAGATTATAAGGAAAAAAGACAATATTAGGCAGAGAACATAATACACACCACTGAAGCAGAAGTGACTCTTATTCAGCGTGAAATGGGAAGACTTCTAGACAAAAAAGGGTGAAGCTCTTACATAACCGAAGAAAGTGCTTTCAAGTGATAATATTGAGTAACCATTCCTAAAAACATCTAACACACTGCAAGGAAGTCACATATCGTCTTTTCTCTTTTTTCTGCATTGGAGAAAGCAAACAGCTTTCACCTCTGGAGTCCTTTTTACAGTAGACATACTAACTAAAACTCCTACATTTCTATAAAGCTTGACTTTGTGTGTTCAGACTTTTATTTTAACAAAATGCACACCCTTTCCTAACTCATGTATGGAGGTTTATATTCATTCTATTTTTCTCCGGATTACATTACGATAGTGTTACATTCTATTATTATTATACGCCAACGCCACGCTCATCCATCTGTCTTGGCAGAGGAGGTGGTAAGGAGAGGAACCCTTGTGCTTCGTTTGTTTTCTTTCTCTCTGTTCTTCTGTCTATTCATTTCATTCTAGCCAAGCATTTTACTAGCTCACAAAATTGAGCATTACACTGTCTATATTATGTATAGCAAACCTTGCACTTATTTGGTAGGTTGGCGTGTTGTTGCTAGAGTTGGTGGTGTATGGTTTTAACCGGTCTTCGCTTTTCTTTGGTCTCTCTGATACGAAGACCTCTCTCCATTCCTTTTCTCTCCATCCATCCAACTCACAAGCAAGCCGGGCTAGCTGTTGGGCTCAACAAGATATATTACGTAGTCTCCTTCCTTGGCATTCTTCTCCTGCGAAACAAATGTTGTGTTCACTGCCAACACACTTCAAGTCGTCCTCCTCGGAAGGAAAAGTGGAGAAATGGTAACAGGGTTGTGTGTGTGTTTATATGTTCATGTGTGAGTGTATTTGGCTCATCGTCGTCGTTGTCGACGTGGTGGTGGGCATGTTTTTCGCTTGTCGAAACCGCTACTACTACATATACACACACATACATGCACATTTGTCGTCTGATTTTCCACGTCTTCTTGCCTGGTTATCCTCCCACTTTAGAAAACAACCAACTTATTGCCGTTGTTGTCCTCAAGCCGTCGTCATTTCAACTTTTCCAGCATCACCGCCGCCATCAATAATACAGCTGCTGCTAGACCACCACAAGCCTAAACAGCAGCCCCATTATTATTGCCGGAGATGGATCTCTTTTTTACCCAAAGGCAAACTTCTTTTGATACGAACAAATTTGTGCGATGTTGAAGTATTACGTTACACCTTGTTATTTCTGTGGTTTTTTATGGTTCAGTTATAAAATGTCTGGATAGACTGTTCCAATAAATATACAGGCACATAAATTCTGTAATTGGATCAGCAGTTGACTCCTGTCCTGTTTGATCGAGGAGTGTTTAATGTGGCCCGTAAACTATGAACTTTCCTAGGGAATTGTATTCATTTCACTATCAAACATTCATTGCAATTCTGCCAATGAATAAATTCGTTTTTTTTTGTATTTTCAACTTGACAATAAATTTTCACCGGTAACGGACCATCGCTTTTGTTCATAACAAAGCAGTCCATCTACAAAGACAGATTTACAAATTGTGTGCTTTTTACTTCGTGTATGTGTCACACACACCAGACAGGTGGGGGAACGAAGTAATATATTTTTCTCGTTTGTCCCTGAAGATTTTATCCAAGAGCGATTGCTATCATTCAAGCAGGTATTTATCCTACTGTCCCGGTTCACCTGCGTCAGGTTTTTCTAGTACCATCTCACCTTTCCACTTGTTATGGATTCATGTAAATATACCTATGTGCGAGTGTACCAGGTGTGTATGTATCAATAAAAGGGTACAACTGCCAGCCAACTACCATAAAAAATCCTTCTCTTCCTACAATCTGCACAAGAGATAATTTCTTGGCTTGCAGAAAATCCCATTTCCATTTTCCAGTCTCGTGCCGCTTCCAACACTATTATTATTTCCGCTACCATCTCCAATACAATAACGACGGCAACGACAGAAAAGTCACTACTTCTAACATTTACAATATGCCAAATTATTGAATGTATAACTATAAAATATCCAACATAGCAAGAAGCACACAGGAACATTACAACGAGACTATTCATCCAGAGGACGACGCACGATCTACTATTCCTGCTACCACCACTACTATTCCGGGTATTCTACTTCCACACTGTTTTCCCTTTTCTGAGGTGGCTGTATGGGAAAAATAATAAGAGCGCACAATTTCCGTAATGAGTGTTCCAGTGCTAAATGGAACGGCGGGTGAGAGAATAGGGAAGGCGCTTTCTGATATCACCAGTTGTTGCCGAAGTAGTAGCTCCACCAATGCCACACTTAACTACTACCGCCTTTGCTGCTGAACCAGCCACACCGCATTTTTTTCTCCGGGTTGTTGTAACACCAATAGAGCATGGAAGGATCTACATTTATTTCCTAGACGTACGACGGTCACATAGTTGATAGTAGCAAGGAAAGACACTATTAATGATAGTCAAAGTGGTGTTGGTGTTTCGTTTCTCTCATAAAGCGTAAGCAAGTTGAGTTGCTATTGGCGCGCTCATTGAGCAACTTTTTCTATTGACCTCGAGATAAAAAGAGAAATGGAATGTCACCTTTGAAAGTACCTTGGTAACAGTGAATTTGACGGAGAAACAGAAAAAGGAAAGTTACAAAAGTACTCGATGGTTTTACATTGATTAATTTAATGGATAGCAACACAAAAACTGTGGTTGTCAATGAACGACAGTTGAACAGTTTTTTTAGGGACAACCAATTTTTTTGAGGTTGCCAGTGCAAAAACTAAATGTGTCTTGATGTCCAAAAGTCTGGTCAAAGGAAAATAAATACTTTGCGAAAACTGTAATAAGATTATATTCACTTTGTGCAGGCAGGATAATGTTTAATTCAAAGCTGTAGTTCTGTAGTTAATTCGTTAAGAAAAAAGTCTGCAGATTCTATTTCTATCTGGTTTCCTGTTTATTTGCTGCAGTGCACGTTTCACTTTCGCTTGTGATAGTTTCAAAGAAAAAAACAGTTAGCGTATTGAACACAAACATACCGAGTCACTGGACTGTGGGGTGGTATCACCACTGTTGTAGACTTTGTGAAACGTAGCACACGTGAAATGTACGGAGCATTAATCAGGAACGTGATTGTTGTAATGCTAAAAAACAGAACAGCAGAAAAGGACAGAAGGACAAGATTCTCAAAATAGAAAGCTGATGCAGCCTACCTTCCTACTGCAGTAATTTTGTACATTGTTTTGTGATGAATGGTTGGTAAATTAGAGCATCTGTTCTTTGTACTACCACTAACGGTGCGGCGCACAACTGGTGCCATTGCTGAAGATGGGTGACACTACCTACTGCTTCTGGTGATACCAAAAGTGGCCTTTTGTATTTTGTTGCCACCACCACCACCACTCTTTGTGTAGTTTCCAAGTGGTCACACAGTACTACAGTATAGTATAGAATCAGAAAAGAAAACAGCCATTCTTCTGATAATATATCGTCAACAAAAAGGAAAGTTGGTATAATTGCGCAACTTTTTTCGTTTATTGTGCCCTATGTACTGCCATTGGTGTACTAAAATAATATAAAAAAAAATAATAAATAGTAACAGACGTCAACGACTGTAAGTGGTGACATTATTCTTCACCTTTTGGTTTAGTGCGAACTCGGCATGTTTTTGTGACTGCTGCTTTATTCCGGCTGTCTGTCTGGCTCCAATTTATTTCGCCACATCGCGCGTCGTCCTATTATTACAGCAATCATTCCCAAGCTGACTGTGAGAGTTCGAGTGGTAACATCATCAATTTCATCGACATTATTATTATTATTATTAGAATTTTCCTCTTATGTCTTCGTCCCTCGATGTTCACCCGACAATCCGTTATTTTTTTTTGCTGTATACATCTACAGACCTTACATATCGAAAGTAAAACATTATTTCTCTTGACTGACACTAAGCGAAAAACCACCTCTACAAAAACATTCACCCATACAACATTTATCTACTTACCTCTCCTTTTCGCTTTCTCGATTTTGCTGTCGTCGTCAGTCGTCAACACTTTTTCAAGTATCAAAACAACTAAAGCTTCTAACAATCTGATACTTCTTTGCAAGTTTGAGCGGTGGTGGTAGTGTGGTGATACTTTTTGACTGTTTATTCCCGGGCGGCTTCTGTTGTCCAAAAAAGGACTTTGTGCAAGCCATCACAAGCTAAAAAAAAGAAACAGGAATCGTCCTTATTTTTGTCAGTATCTGGTAAACAAGACAAACAAAGTAGACCTTGTATAACAAAAAATAGATCAAAAGAAATCTACCGTGAAAAAAGTACACTCAGGAGTGCTTGAACTCCTTTTCTTTATGAAAATGGAGAACGTCGAAAGGGTAGTCGAAGTAGTGACAAAAATCACAGCCCGATTGTTAACGAAGATCTGATCAAAAATATGAAACGGGTGCTATTTGTGCAGTGTTTGTTGGTGTTGTAAAATATTATATTACGAGGGGGTAACCAAATTTATTGACGCGTCTTCGTTTAGCAATATCTCTCGTGAATGTAGACCACAGTGCGTCAAATGCATTTACATCGATAGTGCATGTTTTGGGCTTTCTAACGATATGTCACTCTTTGGTTAAAACGTATCTGGTGAAGATTGCCGGGCTCCGACATCGACAAACATGATTTTGCATTTTTTCGGGCTTTGATCTGAGTTTACAGTCGTCATACGTCTGTATTTTATCGTTTTCAAAAACAAAAATGGGCTAGATATGTTCACAATGGGTCTCCAAATCAGATTACACAAATCAGCTAAACTCATGTCGTGTGTAATCTATTACAATGTCACTGGTCGGAATTAGTATTATTAAAAATAGTAGTAAAAATATGTGGGATAATACCTTCCATTGCCAAGTTTCGTGATGTAGCCTAAGTGTTGTTGTCTAAAGTTGTATGTATAAGCTTCGGAGGTCAATGAAGTATCTTTATAGATGCACTCCGCCAACGAATTCCCTACCGTGTTTAAGATATTGGGCGTCACAACTTCCAATGACCACATTATTTACGGAGGTCCTCCAGGTTATGATCCATATTTCATTGATAAAACAATAAAACTTAACCAAATAACCTTCTATTTGGTTGCTGCATCAAATTTCACGACTAGATACACTCTATCAAAGTTGGGTTAAAATTTTAAAAAATTCCAAAAAACGTGACCTTCTGAAAATGTAAAATTTTATGTCTTTGATATAGATTGTCACCATTCTTCACCAAAAGCATCTCATGGCAAGTGTTGCATATCATTGGAAAGCTCAAGAAAAGCTCTATCGACCGCCATGCTTTACATGCACAGTGACTTACATTCATAAGAGATATGGCTAAACGAAAATGCGTCAATAAATTTGGTTTTCCCCTCGTATTTCTAATAATTGTAAACATGGTAAAATTAAAGATATTTTTTGTTTCATTTTGGAGCTTTTAGTTACTATATGTATATATCGTCTACTGTTTACGTATAGTTTTTTCAAAGTAAAAATGTGTTATACCAAGGCAATTTTTTGAATAAACGAAATCAATAATTCTTTCAACAACAATAATTTTTATATCATACATTGTAGACGATATTTTGTTACGCAGAAAACTTTACATCCAGTCATGGCTTTGCCATATTTGTCTGTCCGTCATCAGTAATCACTCTACGGTTCAGACGCTAAGGTTGATTTGGTTTTTGCCTTAAAATTTGTCTTGGTACGGTTTTTTCCGAAGGGATTACCCACCGTGCCTCACCTCAGGCCGTCTGTGCAGTTCAAGGGGACAAAGAGGTGTTAGACCGGCCTCTCTGGCCAATATATGGTGGAACGCCTATCCCATTAAATAGAACCTTAAATGTACCCCGTGCGGTCTCGGCGTTAGAAAATGTCTAAGATTTGTGGAATCAGTACGATTAGGAAGGAATCCATCATTAAGTCGATCTCTAGCAACCTTGCGTAATGTCTAACTATTATGTCTACATACTTGTCTAAATGTAAGTCAGTAGAATCGAGAAAATATAAAATCTTATTTTATTATTTCTATGGCGGTGAATGTAGCGGCATTGTGAAATTCAAGCGATCATTTTTTGGTAATGCTTCCCGATGCTTTGGATCATAACAGATTTGGTTTTTCTACCAAAAGTGTATGTAACAATGTGGATTTTAGCTAGAGATTTTCCCAGCACACGTTATGGGTATAATTACCTAATTATAAAGCCGCGTTACAAGTAGTCTATTCAATTTGATTGAATGTTTTAATTCAAGTACATAAATTTTAATCGGCAAATACAATGGGAAAGGTTAGTATTTATATTTCAACATTATTTAATGTAGATTTTTCAATCACGGATATTTCGTTGGATTGACGTGAAATAGGAATATATTATGTAGCTAAAAAGTTTTCTGTTCATCCATGATTTTTGTAATATATTACGGTTGAGTGATTTGGAAAGAAGGTCGTCTTCTCAATTGAATAGTAGAGCAGCAAGTTTTTTTCGTAGGGACAACAAAGTAAGAAATTCCATTGTGGATGTTTGGTGGTACAAATTCTGTGGTGCATTTTTGTGTGCAAAATTTCTCTATTCCTTTCCCACTAAATAATCATTCAAAAAGTTTCTTTTAAAAAACTAACACACTTGACTTGTCGTTTATGCTCATTTAACTTATTTCGATTTAACCAAATTTATTTGTACAAATAAAACATCTGGAATTTGGGACACTTATGCTTTTCTCATCCAATTTTGACATGCAATTCTACTGAATCCTATTAATGAACTAATTGAAAGGTACTATTTCTCTATTGGACGTTTTCAAAATATTGCACTATTTCAGCTGATGTATTTTTTTAAAGTTTGTGCCAAGGTCAGATTTTATCCATTTTGACAATATTGCAAATTGACAAAGTTGTAGCAAAAAGTTTGGACGAATCAGCTTCCCCAGCGCATGAATTAGTTTATGTACGCACCACAGTGACAAAGTTAGTGTAGGTTTGCTCTACTAAATTTGCTCTTATTATTTTGCATATCACCAGATATAATTTTTGGTAATTTTCAGTAGTACCCGTTACGTAGAAAACGTTTGTGTAATTTATATTTATATCGACAGAGGTCTGAAAATGCTGATTTTAACGATTTTAATCTTCACAAGAAATTATTCTGGGTGTAATTATACTTAGAAGCGAGTTAGGCATATTAATCTTAATAATAGAAATGCTTTTTCAGCATTTGGATTACAC
>JAHZNB010002794.1:0-25716 GCA_027744295.1 Callyntrura guangdongensis | reverse complement strand
TCTAATGGGGAGGTGTGAACAAGAAAACTGTTTTAATTGGGGAGAGAAATAGGGACGGTCAGAGAGAGAGAGAGAGAGGGAAAGGAAGATTACATAAAAGTTGTTGGTAGTGGTCGCTGATGTGGAAGTACCCTAACTCTGGTAAAGAGCTCGATAAATGTTTAATGCCGCTGGGCTCTGGGTTCTTCTCTTCTCTCTTTTCCTCTGTTTGCTGGGAGATTTGGAACTTTCCGGTTTCCCGGCTAAAGGCACGTTTTCCCTGCGTTGTTATTCAACTTTCACTGAAACTGCTAATTGTGGAAAGAAACAGCCACTTATGATGATAATTGCCGGTAAGTTTTGGAAAGAATCTACACATTCTCAACAAGAAGCAAACTTTTCTCACTTTACTGTCAAATATGTCTAATTTTACCAGGTCCCAATTACACACTCCCAGTAGGCACGTTTATATAAAAAAAAACCTTTATTATTATTATTTTTTGTTAACACGATAATGAGATGGGAGCCTTTCCCACGGAACACTGCTCAACTCAAAATCCTTGTAACCGGAAATGACTGCAGTTGAAGACGAAGACAGCGTGCGCCAATGACGGAACCCCTCGACAAAATTTTTTATATCAAAAACTTTGCGGATAGATTCATAACGTGTCTCTATACTCCTGTAATGTCCTTTTCCAGGTTACTACCACCTACACTATTTTAAATACATACCCACTGTGCTCAATCAATGCGCGTACAATATGGGCTTTTCATTCACTGAAAAGGTTTGGCTCGACCGCTACCAACACCACTACTACTGCTAATCCACCAAAAAAAATCCTCAGTAGCTGTGTGTGTGTCTCAGTCGTTGGGTTGCAATAATAATACTAACTAAATATATTAAAAACGAAAGCGAATTTTACTACCAGTCACGCTACCATCACCTCGACCACTGCTACACTCTCTATTCACTCACTCGGGTGGAGAGAGAATGAGCACCACGCCGAAAAATTTGAATACCGGTTCGTGCATACATGCTTATCCTGTGTTATCAGTATATTACGGTGACAGGATATGCTAGTGGGCTGTGCTGATATTTATGGATATAAGCTTTTTCATTACTATCCTATTCATTTCCCTGCCACTTTCTTTCAAAGTTCTTTAACTTTTTCCAAGTATTTCTAAGAAACAGCAGCAACCGCCGCCGCAAAAAAGGAAGCGATGCAGAGGTATGTGTGTAGAGGTACACACACATGCACATGTATGAGGGTAACCGTCCACAGAAAAATAATCCAACATCGGTAGAGTAGTATAATAGTAGCAGAAAGGAAGAAAAACAATTCAATGAGTTCCAAGTTGCTTTTCCACACAACTTATTTATTTATACGTAAGCTTTCTTTATACGTTACCAGCGTCGTCGTCATCATTCAGCGCCAGAAACACACGACATGCACACACGTTACGAGCAGAAAGAAAAACTCTTCCTGTGTGACCTGCCTGAAATTGACCACTGGTTTGCGGAGAGAGTGAGTGAGAGAGAGAGAGAGCTGTAGTAGTTCTTACTGTAGTAAGTGGTCTTTGTAAATGGAGCTGTATGCTGGCTCAGCAGTTTGATAAATTATCTTCAACTGCAAGCAGGCATACTTTCTTTTTGCAGGTTATTTTTCCCTCTCTCTCGTCTGCTCGCTCTCGCCTTTCTTTTTCTTTTATGCTCACTTCGCGGTTGGTGTTGGCAGTGGTGATTACTTGTTAGATACTCGTCGTGCATGTTTATAGAAAAGAATAAATTTACAAAGGATTAGTAGCAAAGTGACGAAGTCATCACTTGATTTGTACATCAATCCTCCCTCCAAACCCAGCACCAACTCCACAGGGAATGTGTAATCAATTAGCGTAAACAGAACTACAAAATTCCTAACCGTTCCTCAGTTACCACTGACGATGAATGATTGGAGGTTGTCAGACGTAGCTTTGCTTCATATTCTGCTCAGCTATTACTCTAATGGAGTTAAGACTTCATGACAAGCCTCAGGTTTCAATGATGAGTTGTTTTGGAAAAAATGAATTGTTCGAACCACATTTCTATGGAGACCTATGAAGTTTAATATGGGAAAACGGAAATGAGAGAAGTTTAAAATTTTCACATAAGTTTTGAAAGGAACAATATGGCTTGATACCATAATATCAAACTAGAACCTCCAATCCATCCCACATCAACTCCAAATCACCAATTATTAATTACCAAAAGATGATTCAGTAGTTAATGAGATCGTCTTAACATCTGTATGTCTGTCGGTGTGTGTTTCTGTAAACACGATAACTTTTGAACGCAAAAGGATTTAAAAATTCTGTTTTCGCCAATCGATAGCTATGGTCAATAGCTCCTATGAGTTCAAAGATGGGGGTTTGGGGTCAGCCCCCTTGGGGTGGGTGGTTTTTTGGTAGTTTCTAATTTGCATTACACGCTTCTCGTTGATGATAATTATACATATGCGAAAATTTGAAAATTAACAAAGGGAGAGGGCCCTTTTCTCTTTTTCGTTTCCCATGTTAAATTCCATACGGTTTCCATAGAAATGTGGTTCGAAGAATCTATTTATCGATTTTTCCAAAACAACTCATCATGAAAACCTGAGACTTATCATGAAGGCTAACTCTATAGTAATAGTTGACCAGAATATGAGGGAAATTTACGTCTGATAACCTCCAATGTTCCATCGTGAGTGATCTTTGAAGACTTGCGGTCGCCACATGGCGTTAGCCTGAAGTCACAAAATAACTAGAGACAGGTTAGTGGGTGATTAGATTAGTGAAAACAGAACTTCAAAATTTCTAACCATTTTCGAGCTATCGCACGGACGGACAGACAACATGAAGTTAATAAATGACTTCGTCACTTGATAATGTACAAAGTGATTACATCGTGTCGCAAATATTCCCCATATTATGCACTTTTTCTCCATATTGCATACAGGAAGAGCAAAACTGTCTGGCGTAACACGCCCGGCAAAAAGTTATACCTGGGGTATATCGTATAGGTGATATAGGTGGTAATTTTAATAAGCTAGAGAAAGAGAGAGAGAGGTAGTCATCCTGTGTGCACATGCATGCATGCCTGGTATTACACATTCTTTCGGATAAAGAAGCGGCTTATTGTTGCCGTTCAAGTGGAGTCACCCTATTTAAACCAACTTTTCAATCGTCTGTTTCTCTGACTTTGTTGCATTGGGCGCATACTTCAATTTATGGAATGTATGGAAATTGTTCTAAAAGTTGTAACGGGGAAATGGAATTTCTTACTAAAAAAACAGTCGCAGTCCTTGGTCAAAATGAGTCGTTGTTGCAACTCACTAAAGCCGCAGCAGTAATTTGTGACTGCGTTTGGTTGGAATTTGGAACTAAAAATCGGCCTTTCTCTCTCTCTCTCTTCTTGTCCATTTCCTGGGAGCTTAATTTGCCGTTTGTAAAATCCTTCTCGCTATATCAAAGCAGTTCATTACCAGCGTCGTCGTCGTACTTTTGGTCGTTTGTTTTCGTCATCGCAGAAAAAGTTGTGACATTCTGACGGTTGTGACGATCATGATGACGACGACAACCACAAAATGTGTACGGGTATTGTCTTGCTTGACTCTTTGCTTATATCAAGCTACCTTCCTATTACTAGCGCCCAGCAGAGCAGCGGCAGCGAAGTTGGTGGTGGGATGGAGAAAATAATAATAAAAAACGGTTTCCATTAATACGGTTACATAATAGGTGTGGTATTGTACGTACCATTGCCATCAATAATCTGCCCATATATAACTACGATGATGATGATACACACCGCATTGTTGTACAGCGCATTAAAATAGCCGTGCCATAGTTTTGCGGCAGTGGTGCATATATTATATTTACATGGATAAATCGTACCGAAGTTGTGTGTGGATATAGAAATCCGTCCTTCTAAATCTAATAACGCCCGAAAAAACAGAGTTTCATTTCGTCATTTTTACTGTAACAAGCCAACTTCACCTCTCTCTCTCTCTCTCTCCGATTTTTTTTTTCTTTTTTTACTACTACGTTACGACGTAAAGAGTAAACACGTATTTACAATCAGAAAACTATTTTCCCGTATTACTACTACGGCTCATGACACGTACAACGGATGGACGTACGTACGTGTTACTACGATTGTGTACTCTGCTGACACAAGTTTTTTTTACTACTGCATATTTACTACGACATACGACGATGAGGACTCTACTACTACTTCTATTGACTATATACTGCTGCTATTTACCGCTTTTGCTTCGCCAGGAAAACTGGTGCTGGTGGTGGCTCGTTTCTATTGTGAAAATTGTGTGATGTGATGCATACAAACGGGAACGTGTGCATTCATGTTTCAAAAGCCAGTCAATCAGTTGGCTCATTTCATTTCCCAGAATTCTCTTTAAGAGAGCAAGGGAAGCGTAGACAGAAAAAGGAACAGAAAATATTACGTAAGAAAGAATAAGGAAGCAAGAGAGAGAGAGAGAGAGAATAACTTACACAACGTATAATGTGCTCGTATTATAGAAAGCCAACAGACGTACATAAAGGTAAAATAGTAGTAGTCGATAAGTATAAAACCCCATAGAGAAGTTAAGGAGTTGTCGTTGTCGTATGGTATGTACGGCGACAATCATGATGATGATCATGATGATGATAGGGACGATAATGATGATGATGAGAACATGTGCATAAGTCGACGGTCGCTAGAGCACCAACATATTTACCACTGACGCTACTTACACAATATAACAAATAGGAAAAAGTAGATAAAGCCGATTGAGGAGAGAGCACACGCACCACATGTATGAAAAGAAGAGAGAAGAATAATCGGGGAAAAGGAAGGAAACGGAAAAATTCTAATTTTCAATGCACATCCTCCTCCAACCAACAACAAACGTAGGCATTTACGTTAGGCATGTATTTATATGTGTAGAATATGTACATGTACATACACTCTGTTTCAAAATTATGCTGTCAGACGGAATAAATAATAAACAAATGGCAACCTTGCCGAATTCTAGGGTAATTTCGTAAGACCTAGATACAGTTAATAAAATATTCTAAATGTTGCAATTTTCAGGGCGTATTTTTCTTTCATCAGATATTTATTTATTTAATTGATTGATTGATTAATTGTTTGTAATTTGACTCGGCTTGTTAATATGGATTTGTATGGAACTTGGAAATATTGTTTACTAACGACCTATAGTTGGTAAACCAGCAATATGCTGTCACTATATTGCACGTACTGATTATTTGTTTCAGTGAATAAAGTCAATATCAATATCCATTAGACGGACGGAAAAAAAACATATAGCTGTTTAAAAATTTCTATAGCTTAAAAAATTCTCACTGATCAAAAACGTTCATTAAAATTCCTAAATCACTAAAATGCATTAATTGTTAGTTTTTGGCTAATATATGACGCTTATTCTCCATTTAATGCTAGCTAAAAAGCAAACAACTAAATTTTAATGTGATTGATTAACTTTGATTGAACAACTAATTTTATTGAAGTTTACAAACACTATACTTATCACTTGAGCATGTCCTATATGACATAAGTCTCAAGTCGCAAAAATACTGTTTGCACTGGTTGTAAGTGGGTATAATTAACCAGGTATTTTTCAATTTTAAAACCGAAATAATAATTTTCAGGACATTTCCTTTTGATTTTCAATCAGTATTTTCAACATGTAAGGCAACTAGTAGGACAGTTTTTAAAAAATGTTATAAAAAATTTCTCTTTAAGAAAATTACGCCAAAATTCTTACAATTTGTAAGATTCCTAAAGAGTTCCCATAAAGAATAGACGGTAAACTTACTGGATCTGTCTTATGTCGTCCTTAAAACCTTGCCTCCGCAAAAGTTGTGTGGATGTATAAATTTGAAACAGAGCTTAGTATGTAACAGTATTATTACAAGTGATATAAATAAACTCACATATGTAAAAACTTGGTCAGTTCAGTTGTTGTTTTGGATATGAACCGTAATGATAATGGGAGTAGTAATGGAAAGAAGAGCAGCAATAGTATTTTTTGCTTCTCTCTCTCTCTCTCTGACTCCATCTCAGGGTACTAACAATAACAATATTATTCGAAAGAGTAGCCTCTCTCCTGGCTGGCACACTGCTAAAACCTTCCTTTCGTTTTCATTAAACGAGAAGTAAATGAAGATGAAACATTCTCTCTCTGACTCCATCTTAGGGTACTAACAATAACAATATTATTCGAAAGAGTAGCCTCTCTCCTGGCTGGCACACTGCTAAAACCTTCCTTTCGTTTTCATTAAACGAGAAGTAAATGAAGATGAAACATGGAATAAGATAGTAGAACACGCAAGCAAAAAGGTCGAAGTAGTAACAACGTTACATAAACTGAAAATTGTACAGAGGCACATTACGTGTTATGCAGTGCACGCTATATAGGTAGTAGGTTACCATTGTTGGCGGAGTGGTCGGTAGCAGAGCAGAGTAATAATGGCAGGCATTTTTTAGTATATTTGCATAATAAAAACTGAAACAGACAGACACACACTCACTCACTCACAACTTGGAAGAGTCAGAGTGTTCACACAAGTTTATGGGGAAGTGGAATAGAAAGAGAATTTTTCGAGGAATATATCCCACGTTTTTACTATTCTTGGCAATTTACAATAAAAAACGTGGTGGGTGGAAGGGAACCATACCTCTGTGTGTTGCCTATGCGATGAGTATAAAGCTGACTTTGGTTATTGGGAGATATAAAAACCCTACTACTTTATACTACATTGAACAGGAACAGACCTTAAATAAATAATAAAATGGAGAGACAAGTGTTTGTGTGAGGGAGTGAGAGAGAGAGAGAGAGAGCGACAGTTTATCATTATGAAAAGGTACCAGGAACGAACACTCGACTGGCCTGGCATGGGAATTTAATGTGGTTTACACCGGGAACGCCGAACGGCGACAAAGACGCAACAATAATAGCTGGTTTAAATTTAGGGTTCAATTCCCTTTTGTTTCAAATTAAGGATCCATGCAACAACATTGTGACGGGTGGTAGGTGATGATGATGGTCAATACTAAATATATTGAGGATTCAATAGAATTTTACGATACGAGTTTACTTGTTTTTGTATTCCTACTCCCTTTTCTGTTATTTTCCTGATTGAATCGTTATAATGAAATTTCAGAAAATAATAAATTTATTTTGACTATTCCACGTTTTCTTTAACCGGAGATTTAAAATTTGGGGGAAAAACTTTTTTTTACGTTATGTTTACTAATGTCTTCCTTCCTGAAAAATGTTACTACTTTGCTTAGTTTTTTATATGACGGTAGTATCCATGTAATATGATGAAAATGTAAAATACCGAAGACCGAGTAGACACAGACACCCCCAACTAAAACTGAGATAATCAGTTATACATCCTTGATTTATTTGTCTGATTATCGTATTAAATTAGCAACCACTTTTACTTACAAAAGAGTCGGTTTACTCGACTCTTCTCAGTAGGTATGTGTTTGCCTTCCCTATTTGAGCTCCGTGACTTTAAGGCAAAATCTACCTGAGCCTCTAATTCTCATTATTAGTTTCTTTCCCACTCGGCCATCTCTCCTACTGCCATTTGTATATTATCTAATGGGCATTTCCCTATTTGAGCTCCGTGACTTTAAGGCAAAATCTACCTGAGCCTCTAATTCTCATTATTAGTTTCTTTCCCACTCGGCCATCTCTCCTACTGCCATTTGTATATTATCTTATGGGCATATTAACTCTTTATTACAGGGATAAACGGCGGCTCCCCTCTCCAGAGACTCGATACCACCACAAACAGCCACACAGGCAGTGCAGTAGCGGCAGAGGAGCAGCAGGAGAATGGCAGATGTGTCATCTATTCCACCAAAGTCATTTTTACTCATTCTTCCTTCATTTCAAATAAGAGAGAGAGAAGTGATGTTGTTGATATTGGTTATTGTGGAATAGCCACTTCACTCTCTCTTTCTCTCTCTCTCTCAACTTCCTTTTGTACTTTTGGTGACGGTGTGTGTATGCACTACCATTGAGCGCGTTCTTGTATTCCCAATGGCGATGATGAGGATACCAACTGATATTATTATGGCGTACATGAATATTTATGTAACTCTGCTTCAATGATTGTGTGTTGTGTGTTTAGTTCACTGAGAAAAGTACAAATTCCCACATTTTCACAGAAACGGTACGGAACACAAAAACCTTTATACATACAGACAAATATACCTACCTACACACCATCAATCCAGTAGCAAGAGTAACCATTTGGATTTGTACGCCAGACTGAGGCGATATTCATGCGGTTGTGATTAGTAGATTTACACAGAGAGATCTAATTAAAACAGGACAAAATGGGATACAGGATGACGATATGCCTCCTAGTAATGAGACACACCGCCAATAATGCAGTCACAGGCTTGCCTTTATAATTCCTCAAAAGCTGGCGAAACACCCATAAACATTTTATTCTGTGAGGCTTTTCTTAACGTGAAAATGTGTGCCTCGTCTGGCATCTCGCGCGTTTGTAAGTAGGAATACAGGTATTAATGTGTGCAATGGCAACTTTGTGAATGATAAAATGGTTTTTTTTTCTCTCGTTGATGACGGTAATGATGATCATCCCTTCCCTTCATTTTTGTTGTTGTTTTACTAACATTCTTCCTGGTCTTCTAAAACACTGACGAAGACAAGGTTTTTTCAGTACATGGCTATATACACAAATGACATAATATTGCTAATCTTTTATAAAAAAAAACATTCTTGTAGCCATGTTCAAACATGACGTTCGCTGTACATGTCTGCGAGTTTCTTTCACTCACTTTCCTTTCATCGAAAATTCCATCATTGTCATTAACATATTTCTCCGTTCATATTTTATCTTTATGATTAAAAACACAACAGGGATTTTAATAGGACACTTTACGTACTCGAACGGAGGCGGTGGTGTGCAGCAGCGGTGGTGTTGCAGTTGTCGTCAAGTGAAATTGTTTGAGAGTTTGGTGTTATTGTCATCTTGTGCCGTTGGTGCTGTTGCAGTCATTTGTAAACAATTCTGTGTCATCTAGGCGTGTTGTTCAGAGTGGCTTATCAACATCATCATTATCAGCAGCAGCGCAGCAGCATCAACAGCATGATCGTCGATACAACACTTACAAATGTTAAATGAGCTCATCGTTGTCGTCTGAGAAGAAGGCACACAATTCCACATTTATTTACAGAAGAGGAAATACTGGTGCGCTAGAATACTTATTAGGTTGATGATATGATGATGATGTTGATACAAGCAACGCCGTGTTGCCATTTACTTTACTATGTTTATACGCAAAGTTTCTAGACAGACTTGGAGTCTCGAAAGGCGAGTGACGGAAAATGCGCGTCGTCGTTGTTGTTAATGTTGTGTTGATGGTCGTAGATTTCTAATTGCATAACGTGTGCAGCAAGTCTGTCCTTAGTCCTTGTCTAGCTTGTACTAGAGGTTTAATTTTATTGGTTTTGGCTAAAAGTTTTTTCCAACGAAGTATAACATTTGCGCATTACAATTAAAACAAATTACGAGTATTCAAAATGATGGGCACATTTCATTTATGTTTTAGTGAGAGTCTCATTTGGGGTAAATAAATGAATGATTTGTGGGATTTTTCAGGATTTAAAGTGATTAGTTTTCGTTTCTGTAAACATGAAAATGGTTGTTGTTGCTGTTGTTATCACTAAAGAGCTACCAAACTTGACAGACTTGTTTTCCTTGAGTTTCTTAAATTAACCAAAGTCCAGAAAGTTCTGAGGAGGGAAATTACTGATTTAGTTTTGCCTTTGATTTTACATATAAAAATGTCCAGGGGGTTTGGCTCGTTTACTAGTAAGGATATTACTTTGTTACATGTGTGCAGAATCATAAGGATACTAATACATAAATTCTCAAATTGCTTTGTAGAGAAAGTTCCTACAAATTTCAGGGAATTTCCAAGAATGTTACATGTGTGCAGAATCATAAGGATACTAATACATAAATTCTCAAATTGCTTTGTAGAGAAAGTTCCTACAAATTTCAAGGAATTTCCGAAAAATCGAAAATTGTGACAAAGTCGTTCATGTATTTACGTAAGCATGTTCTTCTCCCTTCACAGGGATTCAAAAATGTTTGTTACCGGGAAATTCGAAAGATTCTGCACTAAAGAGAAAATCTTTCCCTCAACTATTTTTTTACATTACTATCGACTCTTTCTCACCAAATTGTTCCCGTCGTCGTCTCAAACCAGCCACCACTGTGCATTTGCATGCCCCACCACCACCGTTATTCGTTGCATGGTGCAAGGACCAAGGATAGCACAGAAAAACGGATCAGCTCTGCAGTTGTGATAAGCACACACTTTTATTTACAGATCTCTTCCACCAAATCCACAGAGTCATTTATAGCAGCTTTAGTAAGTGTTTGTCTTGGGCAATATTATTGTCACATAAATTAGTTTTCACGAAAGAGATGCCCGTTTCATGTCAAATAGGGAGGTGAGTGAGGTGAAACAAATAAGCAGAGAATCTCTCTCTCTCTCTCTAATCTTTTACGCCCTCCAAGTAAATATCGGCACGCATATGTACATATTATTATGTAGATGCATACAGGCCATAGGCATAATAAAATGGGAGATTTTATTACGTACAATTGATGATGAAACCAAAAGTGTTGTTGTGGGGCGGCTTCTTTTTCTTGTGGTGGCTCAATGATACTCCACTACAACAAGACACTGCAATGGCAAATAATAATGTAATATTTCTTTGAGAATTGAGAAGAGGCCAATTGTTATCTACGGAAAACGTCGCATTTTGTACTTGAATTATGACCACCAAGCTTGATATTTTTTTGCAGAAAAAAGTAAATAAGATAAATAAATAGGGGGAGTAATTCCAATCGGTATTTTTTATAGGATAGGGAAGCAAAATATGGGTGAATGTATGTACATACACACAGCGGATAGTTTTTACACAAGGCATTCATTTAAAAAAATATGTGATAAATAAGTCCACGAAAAGGGACAATGAGCCATTTTCTACACCAAGCAACAAGCATGGCGCAGCATGGTTTCATGATTAGCTCTTGCATTTTCTATCAATACATTCAACATTCCTGGCTGTGTGTCTATATGATTTTTAAATATCGTCAATCGTGCTTTAGGAATGTAGCGGGGGAAACATTACATTCAGAACTACAGAATAGTATTAGGGTGAATATTTAACAGATTTTTTAGTTTTAGGCCGTTTAATTTTGGCCCTTTGACGTCGTCATTTTGGGAAACTTTAGTGTCAGTTCGCCAAAAAACGTCACACAGCAGGTTGACCAGATGTATAGTCGACGACACATCAACAGACAAACAGACAGACAGCAAAACATTGTAAAAAAGAACATCTATTTCTAGACAAAAATGAGGAGATAAATAGATGATGATGCTGCTGCCAGTGGAAGCGATAAACCCGTGCCCGTACGGCGGCGGTGGTGAAGGAGGTAGCAGTCATCGCTCTTTATATACTCCCTGGTTGTTTTCATTGAAAGTGAAAGGCAAGGAGCAGCAGAAGAAGAAAGACAACTAACAAGAAAGACAGGGAGAGAGAGAGAGAGAGGTCGGCTTATTTACTCCTTGATTTATTAAGCTCTACACATCACAAATTTCTTTTTGTCGCAACTAATTAGACAAAATAACACACTCAACCAATTACCCACCACACATTCCTTTCAGTCTCTTAAGATTACATTGAAACAACAGTAGTTGCTATTTACATGAGGAAAGGAGAGGAAAATCGAGCGACTCGAAAAAGTCTCCCGTCGTCCTTTTTCTCTGTAACAGAATTCTCTCTAAAAAAAGAAGAAGAAAAATGAATGCTTTCAGTCCACTACATAAATTTCCAAGTGTCTATTTAAATATACGGGGAGTGTAAATCAAACGCAGAAAAAAATCCAGTTTACAATGCGCTAACGATACCGAAACGACCATAATCCGTTCAATTAAAAGTACACTAGTATTAGTCGTCGTAATTATTTTTGTTTTGGTTCATCATGCACAATGTTGGGCATTTTTGGGACTTTCCTTTCCTGAGAGAGTATATGTGTGTTAGAAAATACTACATGCATTTATTACAACAGCGAGTGTAGGAGGGTAAAAAGCAGCAACAAATCTTTTTTACATACCGAACTGTACTATTAACTTGCATCCCGTCAGGTCACATCATAAGATATATTAATATGTCCAAAGAAAACGAAAGCTCAAGTTTGACCGTCTGGGTAAAAATGGTGGACAAGGGAAAAAGTTGGTTTCCCCGAGGGAACACTCGATCAAGACTGCCTATAAATAAGCTCTGCTGACGCGAGACCACTTGCTGTAATTGTTACTTGATACTTGTTTGTGTGTGTAATTACTCTGATTACTCTGTGACAGGTAATTATACAGCATTTATCGCACTACCCAGTTCGTTAAGTTTACCTTAAAAAAGTGAAACCGAGACACGTTGACGGCAGCGGGTAACAAATACATGTCTGTATGGCTTTAACAGAGCGCAATTTAATAAAAGTTAAGGTTAGTCAGTTTACGAGCTTTAAATTTTAAAGAGCTCCGAAATCTAAATCGAAAATATTAGAAGTCGTGCAGGTTTTTTTTATAAAAAATTTGACAACCTGACGATGATGATGATGTTGAACGTTGATCGTGATGATCATCATCATGAAACCTTCACAGTTCCCCTGTTGAGTGTTAGAATTATTATTTGTAGAAGGCCAGGTAGAAGAAAAAATAATTGTTGCCGTTTTAAAAGCCACACGCTTGTGCGGCGAAACAAACATATGAACGACGCGACGCACAGAGAAAAATAATAAAAAGGAGGAAATAATAAAGTACTTGAGTCAGCTTTATACCGGATTAGATTTTCAACGGTCAGATAATATGAACCTTGGCGCAGATGCTCATTCACTTCACGACAAGTATATTCCTAGTTTATATTCTATGAAAACCTTTTTTTCTTCCTTCCGAGGGAGTACTAGTTCCTTTCTAGAAACACGCAACCCAAAAAATATTATGGTTAGAGGGATACACCAATACCAATAACTACCTATCCGAATCTCCCTCTCTCTCTCTTCCTGAATAGCGTGGCGTGTGATGCATCTACGTAACTTCTGCCACCAGCGTAACCAAGAGTCTGTCACAAGTTGAGTAAGTGGAAAAAGACAAGAAGTAGGTAATTCTAAAAATTTTGTACCCTTTATCTATTTCTAACAGACCGATCGCGATCATCATCATCGTCATCATCACGTTTCTCCCCTTTTCTTATGGCGTGTGCTCTGCTCAGTCATTGTCCTATTTCACTTTCAGCCTAATTTTTTTTATCTTGTACACAGACAACTACACAACAACAACTTATACAGGAAAAGAACATAATTGAGACGGTACACATCTTTAAGCTAAACCTTATGGATACACTAGATAATAATATATATATCCTTTATTACGAGGAAAATTATTTACACAGCGTTGCACTTGAGTTGAAATTGAAATACAATATAATTCCGCAGCATGTGTGTTGTTGGTATTTAATGGGGACGCGTAGAGAGAAACTTGTACAATGATATACCAAACTGCACAGTAGCATCAGCAGTTTATCATCATGACGTGTCGCACAAGCCGAATGATCCGGTAAGCTGCGTAGAGAAATATATGAATGAGTACTACGGTCTCCTCATGTTTCAAAGGGTTCACTCAACCGTTCAAAAAATTCTGATAATGTTCTTTTCTTTTTAATATTGTTATTATTATTATCATTATTATTTACGGGGAAAATTATCTGTTGTCTGTAGACTTACATAATAATAAGACGTCCGTGAACTTTGCAAAAGGGAAGGTTACTATGAAAAAATTAAGATTAAATATCATAAAAATAATAATAATATGTACACCCATGCGGTATGCTACGAGCTACTACTATACACTACCGATCTTTATGATTTTGTGATGATGACGATAAAGATGGCATGGCATGGAAGGTATCCATTATGTCTCCCACATTAACTTACAGGTAGCCTTATTGTTCCGGCACGGTGGATTATCCCTTTAAACAATAAATTTCCTCTGGAGAGTAAAGCTTACTCAAGTGTAACAAATTCATCTAGAAGAAGAGTTCCGTTCAGCTGACGTTTTCTAACTATCTTGTTAAGTAGGTAGGTACGTTTTGTGGGATTTTGTAGGGCGTAGAAAATAAGAGGAAAGAGCCGAATGGCTTGTAGCTGTATGCTTTTTACAGCATTTAAAAAAAATATGTACCAGTACCGGTTGCAAATACACCTTCCTTACTTTGTAGACCAGTGTCATTCTTTTCGTGCAATCCACACTCCACAGGAGTATTAAATTAATGCTTGCGACAATTAACTCCCATTATAGTAAGAAGAGGAGCATAGGGGGGATAGTAAAAGAAAGCAAACGCCTTTTTCCCTTCCGTAACGAAAAGTTATGTACGTCATGTCATTTTGAAATTATTTCTGCCTGGCTTTTTCCATGTCCTTTAATAATTTACTTTTCGTAGGCGGAAGAAATAATTTCTGTTTTCCGTTAGCAATTGCCTTGATGCCTGTAGAAAATGAGGTAAGAATATTTGAATATAGGTAGATAACATTGAGAAAAACAAATCCCTACGAATTACGTGTGCATATTATATTATGTATATGTATATATGGATTGGCAGACTGCGACTGTCCAAAACTTCATCGACACTTCTAGATTTTGACAGCATATTGTCAGTTTTGTGCTGATTTTAGCTGGGCCGGGCAAACGAATTGATTTTGCCGTCCAACTGACACATATCTACTCGTTTGACATTTTAAACGACTTATATTGTGCTATTTAGTAAATAATATATTATTTACGGTGAAACTCAGCAGTGGCCTTGTGCAGATATCATGTAACGCGCAGATTACTAGTCTTTCTGCACAGGTATGCACAACGGGAATATTTTGCATAAAACAATATGCTGCCAAACTATGTGGGACGTCAACACGGTAGTTTGTTAAGGTGAAGACAGTAAAGGTATTATAACATACCGATAAGTATTGAGCCCTCGGCCCGGTTTGAAAATAAAAATAGAATCACTTATAAGACAAATTTCTGCTATTTTTATGTATCCTCTCGTATTAAACTAAACGATACAGAAAATTGGTTAAAGGTAATTATAATAATTTCCCAAACTACGTAGCTAAATATGTATGAATATGGGAACCAACCCTGTAATCAATTTGTTTCGAGGAAAAGCGTGTTCGTGGAAGGACAAAGATCGTTGGCGTAAAGTCCTTGTTGCTGCACACACACACACACACAAACATGCTTATTGAATTGTGTTCCTGGAATCATGGACAATCACTTTTTAAATCGGTTCCATTTTTTCCCCTGACATGTGATTTGAAGGCAAAGAACTCATGATGGTAAAAGGCGAGAGGCGACTACATAAATATCCTTTGGAAAAAAGTAAATGACAAAAGTTTATAAATAGAATGTTTTTATGACCATGGAGTAGAGAAAATGTAGTCCTGCGAAATCGCTTACGTGGAGAGAGAAAGAGAGAGAGAGGGTTTTTACGTTCCCACAATTCAACAGCACGCACATCATCAAAATCATCGTCATCATCATCATCATCACCATCAGTCTACTACTGATGAATAACACGAGAAAGTCACCACACCACACGGCGTGCCAAAACAAGACAGCTTGGATTTTTATTTTGCCGCCGTCTTTGTGTGTGGGTTTAATCACGCTGCTGTTGGAAGTAAATGTACAATTTGCATGTTGTGAATGATTTTGATTATACTCAATTAAATATAAGCCGTTTAATAACAACCCGCAAAACATGTAAAACAGAACTATCCAACATTTCGTTGCATTTTCCTCCTCTTGACAGATTTACGTTGAAGTCGCAGCAACAACAGCGTTGGTGGTAACGGAAAATAATAATAATAATAATAATAATAATAAAAAGTCTTGAAAGCGTTGAAAAGATGATTGGTATTAACAGATCCCGACTTTAATAACTGCCATGTAGTATTATTTTACAAATGTTTTATTACAAAATTAAAAAAAAAATACAGAGAAAGAAAACAGATATAAAAAAAGTAGGATTTTAGTCTGGGGGATTTTCAGCTTGTTTGTCTTTTTGTCTTTTTAAAGGGTTTTTTTACGCGAGTGTGTGTTTGTGACAGATGAGAAGCACGACGAGTGACTTACCGGTAATAATAAACGCGGGCGGAAAATATCGGAAGCTGGATCATTTCCGCTTAAATAAAGCACATATTATATATAAAAAGGACGATAATTTACCCCTATCCCACGAGCCACTACTTTGTTTGTGGGAGAGAGTAAGCGAAAAAAAGGTAATTTAAACAAGCGGCAAGAGAAGACCATCTACCACCAACCTTAGTGGTCTTTATCATAATAATATTCTCCGGCACTCTGTTGCTGCTGCTGTTGTCCTTTCATTTTACTACATTTTTCCTACCACCACAACAACCAGCAGAAGTAGTAAGCAAAAGTTCAAAATCAAATTACAACCGAGCATGTACACATGTATATGCTTGCATCATTATGTTTGTGATCACCTGCATCCCTTTCCCGACAACACAGGGCGGAAAAGAAGAAGGTTTTTTTTTCCTACCTGAAAAAATATACAATAGATTTCATATATCATCTTTACGCCACGTTGCACTCACTGACATTTCATGTTGAGCATGCGAGGCGATTTGAGATAAAGGAGGACGCCGTGCCTTGTTGTTGTGGTTGATATAATATTATGTATATATAGAAATTTGGCTGTGTAGAGACATGTAAAAGCGACGTGTACAATATGGTCACTTACAGCTCTTCTATTTGTTTGTTTGTTGTTTTTGTTGTTGAGGCTGCCGCGTTTCATTACCCCAAAAAAATATAGTATTATGATGATAACGTTCTTCACAACGACGAATTTGACTTTTTTGTTCCTTTGACGTTGACAGTTGGATGGGTTTCATCCAGGATGAGGCGCGTGCCATATGTAATTTTATCATTTTCTCTGCTCCTACTTCCGTTTCTCCTTCTCCACAAAAATAATCCTACACGACGACGACGACGTCTTTCAGGGTTTAAAAAAGTAAAACATCTGCATAGGCATTAGATATGTATAATATCTAATGCCTATACAAACGCGCGTCTGTAAAAATGCTACCTATGTAGTAGCATATGAATTTTAAAACTCGTTCCCTTCCTAGGCATTATCGGATTAACATTTAGGCCTACTTACCATATAATGTATGTACATATATATCCTATTTCAAGAACAAATATGACGCTCTCTGTCCTTTCAAAATTTCAAATATTATGTAAAACATGTTGAAAGAGAGTTTTTAACTTCAAGTCTTGGCGTACACACGACCGCTGTGTATATGAAGTTAGGTGGGTAAACGGATCCAAAAACTACGAGATACTTTATAATTTTACATTATTTTACATACTTTACAAAAAAAGAGAGCTCCATTCTACAAGGAACCATTAAATTCACAAGACAACTTTTAATCTACGGTTTTGTTGAAATATTATTGGCTTGCATAGACAGACACACACATGTAGACGTCGTTACGGTAGTTTATGAGTTGATGAGAGAGCACAAGATTTTTTTATTCAGGAAACATGATCGTCAAATTTTGATGACGTACGTACATACATACACATATTATTATTAGTAGTAGTAATATTACTCATGCGTCTTTCCTCCAAGGACAATGACCAGTTCCCGCTTGTAACAAAAAAAATCAGAAATGAATGTGCTTTCTGGCGTTCATGTTCATTCACTTTTCCACTTAAGAATGCATCGATTTCTGGAGGTTTCTATTCGATATGAATCTCTACGAAAGGAGGTGTAGGTACTGGCCATCAACAAATCTCTCTCGAGCACTGACAAAATAAATATCGACACAGACGTGAAGTTGAAGTAGATCGTATTTTTCTGTGACAATGAAAGTATTTTAGCCTTTCAACTTGTCATCTTGAAGTAACACCACGAATGAAAACGAACTGATGAAGATGGTGATAATGATGATTGATGATACTGTTACTACTTACTATAATAAATTACGGAATGTAGTTTGGAATTTTACTACTACCTGTGCCGGACCATTCCCAATAGTACTGAAATTACTAATTTTAATGACAGCATTCCAAAGCATGTTGCATGGTTCTTATTCTTTTCTGAGAGTGCAGTTTTATGAATGAAAAGGTAATAAAAAGTAGAAAAATTCAGTATTAATGCAGCTCTATTTAAAGATTAAGCTATGAAGCAGTGGTACAAAACGGATGGGAATAATGTTAATGAGAATGATTATGCAACAGCGGTGATTTCATTCATTCATGATGATGACGTGAGAATTTTTCTGAATCAGCATTTTAATTTTTCTTCTCCACTGCTAAATTATTCCAGAGCAGGTTTTATTGTAATGCGGCAGTCAAATAATTAAACTCTGTACAGAACTCTGTGAACTTTGAGCTGAGATTGAAAAAAAAGTGGAGGCGTGAAAATTCTCCTGGGGAAAATGGAATGTAGCAATAGCAATGGAACATGTGTACGTGTATGCCCGTTTGTGTAGAAGAAGAAGAAGAAAACGGTTGCACGAAAATATAAACTAGTACAGTGGTCAGTTTGTTTATGGGGACAAAGTCTACTGGCATGTGTAGTCGGTGTACATTTCATTTTTTTAAATCTGGTAATAAATTCCTCATGTTTATAAGAGGTCATCCCCGTCCCCGACGGAGAGTTTAGTTTGAGGAAAGACATTTAAACGCCTAAATGGCAAAACGTGGTCGAAGAGAAAGGAGAATGACCGAATTCAATGGTAAAGCTGACTCAGTCGAGGATTAATTAAAAGATTACCAACTAAAATTGTGAATGGTCAGCGATTTCAGTTACAGTTATAACGTGGGACTTTTTGTTCTTGACTTTCTCTAGAACATTCTTTCTAGTTGCCTTATTCATCATTTGTCATTGATCACATTAAATGGACAGTGGACAGTTCACAAGACAAAAATCTACTTTTTGTCAGTGTTCTGAACGTTGGGACTGTACAAGATATAATGCAAATACCTGTATTATGAATGATATATTGTGACAATATCTTTAGTTGTGGCCATGTGGTCAGTTGTAAAACAGGAAGAACATATGTGTAATTGGGAGTAATAAAATCTACCAAAATGACATTACAACATATTATATTTTCTATTGATTGTACACGCCAATTTGCCAATCAACTGTTTATTCATTGTCCGGGACACAATAACATGCATGTCATTCCTTTTGTGATTTTCTTGTGATATTTTTGTCATTTTATTTGTCAAATCATAAAAACATTTACATCAGATTGTACATACCTAAATCTAATTTTTAGAATAGTTATATGATATTGTTGTGCTACAAGACTTGACGAGACCCACTTTGCAGACAAGACACCAGGTGTCAATTTTAAAAACGGTTTGATGATTTGCAACTCGGTCAGTACAGTTGACACTGAATTACGATTTAAAAAAATAATTTTATTTGTAAATATTATGAAATATTTGGATAACAGTTAGGACTCGTGGAAAGTGATCTTTGTACTGTATATAAAGATACCAACAAAGATAGTCTGCACTTCTTAGCAACGTGTGAGCCATTTTCTCAGGTAAGAAAAAATATTTAGGGCCTCATAAACTGAGCTTTGACGAGGTAAAAAGCGTCATCCCAGCCGCGCTCTTAAAATATATTAGGAGATGCGGTGAATTAAGAGAACTAGGGACAGGGGTGAACAGTAATGGCAACAGTGAGAGTATCAAGTAAAAGGGTAACTTGTAATAATAATCTCACTAGCAGATTCCACAATTGGGTGACGGGTACCATGATATGCAACACGACGAGGTCCAGCTTTATATTACATATACAAAATATTCGGATGACGAAATGACTTTTATTCCTACTGAGATGACGAAAAGTGAAATATTTTTTTACTGTTATATATTTTTTTAATCGATCCCTCAAATGATAGCACGGCGAAGTGCAACAACGGAAATAATATGAAATTGAATTTTGTCCCAAGACAACATGTTTCTCTTTTTCCCAAGGATATCTAACTGAAGTTTGGCACGTCACACAATTTCTCAATCCCTGGGATAGTTTCATACTTTGATAAATGTCAAGTCAAGTTTTTTCCCTTGACATTTGTCAAACGTACGTAAATGTCTCGTCATTCCCAGGAAAAACATATGTAGGTATATCATTTTCTTCAATTTCTTAATAAATATTTCAGCAGAGGTTGAATACCTATGTACATGTTTTTGAAACATTGACCACATTTTTTTCCGCGTCGCTAAAATCAGCACAGTTGTTGTTGCACAAGCTTGAAAACATTACTAGAAAGACAGGAACTAGAAATTATTGGTTCCTGTAAATACATGAGAGGAGCAACAATAACATGTTATGTATTTAAGAGAGTAAGTAAATAGATAGCTGATGTTGAAACTCTCCAGCTTCTAGTCAGAGTCACCTTATGCTTAAAAAAGAACAAGGACAAAACCATCATCATCATCGTCGCGTAGTTGTAGTTTAACCCCTTTTCCTGTTCAAACATTAATGTATACCTAAAAATAAAAATAACTGTTTACCTTTGTCCCGTGCCCTCCGCTTCCGCTTAAAATAATCGCATCTGGACTGGACGCTCCAAGTAAGAGGTCAGCCTTTTTTAATCGTTTCGTCTGAATAACTTGTCAATTTTTAATCATTTAACCCATACACTTTTACTCGTTTATCGATCAAAACGGGTTTCAACTCACGCATTTTTTAAAAATGAACCTATTTTAAATTTTCAACAAATTTACGCAAACCGTACAAACAAAATTTTACTACACGGTATACAAAATTGTCTTATAACGCGCCACCAGTAATAAATACGCTTATACTTACATGTTTTCATGGAATTCGTAATCGGCTTCGTAGAAACAGCCAAAAAAATTGACATGAATTTATAGTAAAATGACAATTTTCTGTAATTATTTATTTGTCCTCGCAACAAGGCAATCGGGGAAAAGGCGAGAGCAATTCCTTTTAAATTTTTTATCACCTCATAAAATATTCATTACATAACTCACAAAGCCCCGGATTCGATCACGAGCTGGAAAAAAAAAGTTAAGCCAAAACCGTATTTTCGATGTAATCAAATGTAAAAGATGACCATTAGCGTAATTTGACTGTCGTATTTATCTGACTTTTTATAATATTTGGATTCGATCAAACAAATACTTTCAGAGGGAACATTACTATGTGTGTTTTTCATGTTCGGCATTCGCCTCACTCACGTCAGTCAGTAGTGTATAATGTGTACCTATGTAATTGTAATAATTGCTTTTAAAGCTACGACGTTTCGTTGGCTGCGGGTTCAAAAATAAATAAATGGACGGCACACATCATCACCGTATATTCCATATCTACAGTCGATATTCAATAGCACATTTTTGACATGATTATCTAGCTGTCATAATAAAACGAGAGGCGACGTAACATATAACATAATAAAGTCAAGGCCAACTGTCCCAGCAAAGTATATTACCTTAACAAAACTATTAACCGTTATTAAACGCTGTTTAGTTTACACTATGTATAGTAACAATGTAATGTGCTCTTCGTATTCGTGTACTACGACTAAGCAACTGGGTGTGGGTGGAATGATTTTTTTTTCTAATTCAAGGTATTTTTAAAAAAAAGTTGTTTGGATCAGAAGAAATATTGTGTTTGTAGAAAAAATTATGTCCCAGGCTCGTAAATAAATATGGCGTGTTGAATTTGCATCACAATTTTGATAGCCTTGCTTCATATCAAACAGTCTGTTGGTTGGCTAACTCTCCATTTTACTCGTAAGGTAGTACTTTGTAGATTTCTATCACAAATACATTATCAGAAAAAATGTTCGAGTTTTTTGAGACTTCTCACAGTAATAGCCACTTAGTTTTTGTGGACAATTGTGCATTTTTGCAGGGTAGTTTGTTGCAGTCTGCCAGTCTTGGGTTGTTTATCATGATGGATACCAAAGATTGCCAGTATATTTGTATTTAAATATTTTGGTTACGTGTTTGAAAATGTTCTGCTAATCTAGACATACAATGTACAGGTAAAACAGTATCAGTAGCTGAAAGGGAACGAAAACTTGTAAATAACAAAAAGTCACGATTTACATAAATGCCCGAAACAATTGCAAGGAAATCTGCGTAATTTGTTTAAAATGTCTCAAACAACGCTGATTTTTCGTTTCCAGAGCAGGACAAGTCACCGGTGGCCTGCGGCCTGAAATTTGGTTGGTAGGTGAGTAGTGGCCTAATTATAGTCGGCGGTCTGTATATTTAACATACAAGGCCACAGGATATCTGTTGGCCTAAACACGGTCGGTGGTCGAATATGCAATTGGTGGCCGGTGACCTGCCCAGCGCGGGTACAACCTACCTATTCTGACTGTCGCGACGACAGATAAACAAATGACAAAAGTACAAAAAGAGTTTGAGCAAGCATTATTTTCCAGTTTTTGGTAGGAGATAAATCGCAAAACGGTAAAATTTCGCAAAATAGAAAAAATCTTAAATGTTTAAAGAAAAAGATTTTTTTAAATTCATCAATCTCTCACCCTACCATTTTATTTGACCCATTTTTTTATTACACAGAACTGCAATACACTACATCAGGTATCAGGAACAAGCAAAGGGGCATTAGTTTTACTCAAATATATTACATGTTGGCTATTTCTTATGTAACGAGAAAATGCAGAGGCAGAGGCGATTTCCAAAACACTCGATCAAGTAGCCCCACATCAATGTTGTTACACAGTCCATGCATCACACAGGCATAAAACCTGTCGAGTAAACGCTGTGACCTAACTTTTCCTTTTTTATAGTATTCCAGTTTGTGCAGAAAATATTTTTCAAAACTCTTCTAGCTATTAATTGGATTTCCTTATGATTTGAGCGAGAAAAAAACTAAAAAAATCAGATAAGAGGTTTATGTAGTGATTCATAGGCTGATTTTAATGGCTCGGCTGGCTATATCCTGCTACTGACTGGTCACTTGTTCGTATTTATGACCCCGTCAACATCGTCACTAATAAAAGGAAATGTCGGTACAAACATACTACGACGATACGACATGACTGACTACATGTCATAATATTGTAGTCATGCCATCATGCATTTCAGTTTCCGTTTCCGCATTATCCACTGCATGCCGAGTTCCCTGGGCCAAGGAAAAATGCTATGAAACCTACTGGAAACTCAGAATTGAAGAGAAAAAAAGTTATTGCTACACGTTGGCAATGGCTCTTAACAGAATGAAAAATCGGTGGAAATTACTTTCCCCTATTTTGGTGTTTTAGACAGAACCTTAAACTACCTGAACTCATGGCAGTATGAAAAGGAACCCACTTTTTGCACTAGCTTATGTGCTAGTCGTTTATATACGACATTAGGCAGCGCGCCGAAGTTATATATTGCCGTTCAGCTTCCACAAAACCGTTACAATTTTATTAGTAAACAAAAGTTAATGATGTCAAATATGTGCTGTTCTAGACTACAAAAATGGCAGTTAACTTGGTCGTTATTATGTGCACTTAATTTTCTGAAATGAGTTCGTTAGTACTTGAGCTATCACGACATTTGTAACTTGTAACGTACGGTGGTATGTCATATGTCGGAAACAAATATGTGTACTTTACCAGAAAGTACTACGGTCTAGCATATTATTTCAAGCGACAAGGAATAAAATATTTTAGTATCTAATCTAAATTATTATTGTCTTCTTTTCAAAATTTATTTGTAAATTTTGCATGTATTTTTTGTGTAATATATGCTGCTGCGGTTCAACCTTTTCGAAATAAACGTTGTTTCGTACATACAGCGATAGAAAAAATGTCATTAATAAAAAAATTTCGCATGTTTTCCTCTCTCTGTGGAGTTGCGGAGAACTAAATAAACAAAATGACAAGTTCAAATACAAGTAATACGGTATTGTCGTGTTAAGTGGACTTTTTCAGCCTTTTATGATTTTTTCTCAATTTCAAAATGAATGGGGCATACGCTGCGTGTTGTCCTCCTCTCTCGTCTCACAAGCCCCTTTTGGGAACATATCAATTATAGTCAAAATCGTAATATGTGTCACTCTTTTTTATTGCGGCCATTTCATTACCAAGTTTCATTCACCTGCACCACCACCACCGTCAGCCAACTACCACTGCAAATCGTTAAAAAATAGATGGTAATACCAGGAGTATAATGTACCTTGCATGTTTTATGAACCACCGTGACCGTGTATCCCTATAGTATACGCAATTGGCCACCGCTTATCATCAGATAAGCGTAGAAAAGCACATTTCATGTGAAAGTCGAGTAAAGTAGCTGACTTTGCAGTGCACTTCTGCAATAGGACTTGGTGTAGTAAAATGCATAAGTACTTACAATTAGTTAATACACGATGTAATGAACCGACCGGCTGATGTAATATGGACCATTAATTTTAAACTTGGGTAACATGAAATTGGATGGTAAATATGTAAAATATTTAAAATAGTCAAACTTGATTGGCGAATTAGAAAACTCTTTTTTCCTTATAATATTAAAGCTGGTTGCTAGACCGTCTAAAAGGACGACAGATCAATCAGCCACGACAGGAATGTTTTGAGCTGGGCCGTAAATCTTTTTCCTAGGATCCGAGTTTTCGAAACAGGAAAATGGTTGTATGTTTATTCAAATGACAAAAATACGTTTTCGTTCCATCTATTTGAAAGCGCTGTGATAACCGAAACCGACGTGACTTTGTAGAAGTCGGGTAATGACCCCATTTTACATTGAACTTATATAAACCAACTACCCGTGTGAAATAAGGGGTGTTTCATATAAATACGGAATTTTTTGATTTGAAGAGGAGCATGGTCAATGTATGGTGTTAATGTGTATGTAGAAGAATGGTAGGAGCATTTGAAAAAGTCACCTTTAAAAGCGCTTTTCACGCTTCGAACCCATTTCCCATTTCATTTCTTTACCAAGCTCATTTGCATATCAAAAACCGTATTCACCTGGAACACCCCTTATGCAAATTTTAGGATTTTTCATTCATTGTCGGCTTTGAAATAGATCTGTAAGCGTGCTAGCTAATGAAAGCACTAATCGTAACTCTAAAAAACTCCACACTGTGGGCTGGATCGTGTAACTTTAATCTTGGCTTAAGCCAGGTTTACGACTGCTAAAATCGGTTTAAACCCGACTTAAGCCAGGATTAAAAGTTACGCGATTCCACCCTGTCTGAATAATTTTTTATACAAAGGAACAAAATATGATATAAGGTTCCATTAAATGTTAAAATAACAATATCAGCGACTACAAGTGTTGAACATTTTTTTGGTTTCCGTTTGTCGTCGTCGTCTTACGTGACCATGTATGGACTATGTAAATAATGTGTAGACGTGGACATACCCTTTACAGCATACATAACATTTAACCCAACATGCATACATATGTACGTAACCCCACATAACATTTAGCTGTTCATTATTATTACGCCGATGAAATCTATTACATTATTGAAGTATTGAGATTAGCGTGTTTGTCTGCATGTCCGTCCGTCTTTCATCACTATACAGGCCAGACGCTTCAGC